>JAOVYX010019125.1:0-18985 GCA_035668315.1 Drosera spatulata
TAGCATCACACTTTGTGTTGATGGAAGACAATCATGATTTTATTGATATAAAGAGTACATTGAATGAAATTGAATGCTTTAAATTATGGTCACTTATTTTGAACATTATTTTTCCATTAATCTTACTTGAACAGTTGAACCTCAAACGTGTGATGCATATGTGATGAACATCACTTACATCAGAATAATTTGCGTCAGTAACTCACTTCAATAGAAGCAAACTCGCGTTAAACTACACAAATTTTCCATTGATTCTGTCACTTAAACTTGGGCACCTGTCTATCGGAGTAATTCAAGAGTCTAACTATGATTTCTTTCCTCATATTAGACCAACATTGAACAACTCCTTGTCCCATTTCCATATTCCTAAAACAAGAACCAGATTTTTCTCGCTGGTAACATATATGGGGTTTGTGGGTGCCATATATTTCCGAACATATATTTCTTTTATCCCATAAAAAATATAATATTTATTTTTTTAATTATCTTAAAATAAATATAATGTTTTTTTTTTAAAAAATTAACATAAAAAATATCAAATCGTTATAATATATTCCATTAAGTTCTCTTTTAGTTACTATAATAAATCCATTATCTTTAAAAAAATAATTCTTTTTATCAAATTCAAGAAAAATTCCACGCAAACATAAATCTCGTGTCAGGTCAATTGTTGCATTTATTTTAGGACGGAAGAAATACTATTTTTTTTTCATTCAAATTGTAACGTTAACTTGGGTAAGCAATATGGTTATTCATGTTATAAGTTGTCCGTAAGACGATAAAATATCGATTTACGTAAAACTACTGTGAAACATTAATGATACTTTAAGCCATGTATTATAATCTTGGATCAATAACGTAATTCTTTTACTTTATTAAAATGAGTAACAAAAGTTCTTAAATTATGGACTCCCTCCGTTTCAATTTAGGTGAAATCATTGACTCGGTATGAGATTTTATATGTATTAAATATTTATGGATTTTAGTAAAGAAAGAATTTTTTTTATGCTAGTGGATATATTGTAACAATCGTGAGGAAAGATACTTGGTATGATATAACAGATAATAATTATTTTAATGTTTTTTATGTGAAACGGTTATCAAAATTGAAAAGGTTGTAAGGAACAACCCAATAAAAAAAATGTTACATGTAAATTGGGATGAAAAGAGGAGAAAGTATTAAATTGTTTTTCCTCCATCTCATAACTTAGACAAGAAAGCGAAATGAGGTTCACATACTTGTGGATTCTGTAAGGCTTTATTTTTTTTTTATTTTGGATGTCCTATAAAAATTACTTCTTTCATCCAAAAAAAATTATGATGTGTTGATTTGATATGACTATTAAAGAATTGATTAACTTTGAGAATTTTTAACAAAATGCCCTCATTTGTATAGTGAGTAGATGAATAGTAATAATTATGAAGGAATAGAGAAAGTAAGATGAAAATTATGAGTTGATGAAGAGAGAAAAAATAATAATGAAGAAAATAATTTGATATAAAATAGGGATATGTTAGAACTTTTGATAATAAAAACTTACTAATTTAGTAAACATCGTAATTTATGTGGGACATCCAAATTTAATAATGTGTCGTAATTTATCTGAGACGAAGAGGGTGGTACAACACTTTTTTATTTGAAAATTTTTTTCCTAAAAATATCAAAATAATTCTATTTTTTTTATATCACATCATATCACCCACTATCACTTCTCCACCTATTTCTCTCTCTCTCTCCTTTCTCTCAAACAATGAAAAGAGCAATTAGATCATTTCAACAAAATTTAAAACACATATAAATTTACGCTCCAATTCAACCCATTATATTTTTTATACGACGGAGAGAATATAATAATAATATTCTCTCCGTCCCAAATAAATTACGACACATTAGTAAAAATGAATATCGCATATAAATTACAACACTTTCATAAATGACAAGAATTTAATATAAAAAAACTCAAATATTCATACTTTATATCACATTATCTTCTTAATCATTTTTCTCTCTCTCCATCCACTCGTATTTTTTTTCTCTACACTCACAAGGATAAAACCATCAAATCTATTAAATTCAACACCAACGCACATGTTAATAATCGTATCAAGTTAAAATTTCGTACTACCTTTGTCACAACAGTATTATAATCGGTTGATTTGACATAATGATTTATGTGTGTGTTGATTTTTGTTGTAAAGATCATTTTGTTATTTTACTTAGGTGAGTGAGAGGAATGAGAAAAAAAGAAGGAGAAAAAATAATGAGATGAGTTGATGCGATATAAAGTAAAAGGCATGGGTGTTTTGATATTTGTATGATAAAATTTTCTTCCGTCCCAAAATAAATGAGATAATTTTTCTAATTTGTTCGTCCCAAAAAATTAAAACATTACCACAAATGAAAATTTTATTACCTAAATTTAATCAACTATCCTCATTGTTCATTTTATATCACATCATCACATCTTATTATCATTTTTCTCACTTTTTTCTTTTCCACTAACATATAAGGGGCATATAGGTCTTTTGTATGAAATTCAACTCATTTTCATTAATAAACGTGCATGATTAAAGTATTTCACTTATTTTGGGACGGAGGAATTATACTCCCTGCGTTCCACAAAAAATTCAGTGGACTGACTTGACACGCGTGCAACGACGATCAAACACAATTTTTTAATAAATTTATCTTGAAACATTACTGATTATGTAAATTATGTACTTTATTTTAATACATGTTGCGGGGCGATTATAGGTATTTTGATATGAAAACGAGATTTAAATTCATAAATATAAAATAATATAAAATATATATGCGTTGTATTTTTCTTGAGATGAAGGGAATAATTTATTTAGAGTATCCTAATATAAAAAATATTAAAATTTTTTTAAAACAAAAAAATGATTTACATTCAACACGAAAGGAGTACAATACTGGAACTTGATCCAATATTGAATGAAAGCAATTGCCTATTCCTTTTCCTAGGCAACTAGACTTCTGAATTTCCTCTCTTTGATTTTCAAGCTTTGGTCCCTCTCCTCTCTCTGACCCCTTTTCTTGCTTCTCCTCACAAGCTAACCAAAACCACCACCAAAAAATCCATTCCCATTTCTCCCTCAACAACCATTCAACTCCACCTCTCACCACCACCGTCGCCACCGCCGCAGATCGCCGCCGATGGGGACGGAATCCACTGCCGTCGAGATAACCTCTCCTCTGCTCGAAGCAAACAAGAAACCGACAGCACTCGAAGCCGTGGATCCGATACCAGAATGGAGGGACCAGATCACGATCCGAGGCCTACTCGTGAGCGTGATACTAGGGACGCTATTCAGTGTGATAACGCACAAGCTGAACCTCACGGTCGGGATTATCCCGTCCCTCAATGTGGCGGCGGGGCTGTTAGGGTTTTTCTTCGTGAAGAGCTGGACGGGAGTCGTGTCAGGGTTAGGGTTTGGGGGAAAGGAGTTTACGAGACAGGAGAATACGGTGATTCAGACGTGTGTGGTTGCGTGTTATGGTCTCGCGTATAGCGGTGAGAGGGACGGATTGGAGTGATTGGATTGGATTGATTGATGCTTGATTTTGTGGTGATGTTGTTGTTTGTTGAGATGTTGGAAACTTCACTTGTTGAGATGTTTGAGTTGAAACGGGGAGCTTTACTGCTTTTGTTGATGTGGTTTTGTTGTTTTCTTCCATTTTATGTGTTTGATTGTGGTTCTTGTGCTTGGTTTGATTACATTGTTGAGGACTCGACTCTATCAAGAGGACTAGCTTGTTGGAAGAAAGCACATGGGTGTCATTAGTGGTGTTATTAACATGCTCGTCATGTAACATTCCTTATTTAGCATGGAGAATGGGCAATGCACTAGCTCGTTTTTTATCTCATGTGTCAAATTAGCGAGGTTAGAAGGTTGTAGCTAGTGTTTTGGCTTGGGGCGATGCGTTGTAGAATCAACTCTGACAGAAGCTTGAGCTTTCACTATAAGAACCATGGATGTTGAGAATAATTTACCCATAGCTAGTAGGACTGAAAATGTTACAAATGCATTTATAGATCTTGGGCCTCTCAACTCATTAGCAATTGGTTTTGATTCCGAACCGTAGAGGTTTATTTATGGATATTGTTTGCATTGTCAGACTCATGGTTGGTGTTTGATTGTTTTTGGCTTGGTAATAATTGGTGTAACGAGACTTCGGTGTGGATAAAGCTACTAAATAACAAGCTGTGCTCAGTGTTTCCACTTACCATGTATGGCTTGGTAAATTCTTTCCTGTGATGTGTTTCGTGGGAGCAATAAATAGAAACTAATACTATTGCCTTTCCTTTGCCCTTGTATTTCCTTTGAGTGTTTTTGACATTCTATTTTCCTATCTATTACTAATTGTAGAAGATAAACATGGATAAATCACCTCGGTGAGAACTTTTTATCTTTTGTTTTGTTTTCAACTTAGGCTGCAGCTGCTTGATTCGTCCATTAGTATAAATTTCTTGTTCATTTTAGATCAATGTCCGTTAAACTGTTCGTCTTCTTATGATGCTCAAAGTTTGATTATTCACAGGGGGCTTTGGGTCATATCTGATTGCAATGGATGAGAGAACATACAAGTTAATTGGTGCTAGCTACCCCGGGAACCGAGCAGAAGATGTGAAGAACCCGGGTCTTTGGTGGATGATTGGTTTCCTATTTGTTGTCAGCTTCCTTGGTCTTTTCAGCCTGGTTCCCCTTCGAAAGGTACCTCCACTATGAATGAGTTGTGAATTGTGCTATAAACTAATCAAAAGATGCTATCCCGATTTCCAAACTTGTTCCCTGTCAATTACGACTCCCTCACCCAGTGGATTTAACATCTGCTGTCTGATAGTATATCTTATGGTCTGTCTATGGTTTAAGGTCATGGTGATGGACTACAAGCTCACCTATCCCAGTGGAACTGCTACAGCTATGTTGATCAACAGCTTTCACACAAAGGCGGGAGCAGAGCTAGCAGGGTATGTTACCAAATAAATGCACACAACAAACAATAAGTGACGTCCAATCTAATCACCTACTTGTTTATAGGTGTTGTTTGGTTTTTTCTTAATGCTATATATATACTAATTAAACTTTTAGCGTTTATTTTCCTTTTTTTCTCCTCACTATGTCTATGTCATTCAGGAAGCAGGTGAAGTGCTTGGGGAAATATCTCAGTTTAAGTCTATTCTGGAGCTGCTTCAAATGGTTTTTCAGTGGTATTGGTGATTCATGTGGTTTTGATAATTTTCCCAGCCTTGGACTGACATTATTCAGAAATACGTAAGCTTCCATAAGCTCCTCGCTAGTTTTGACTTTTGCTTGTATCATACGGCGAACATTACTCCTTGCTCTCATTTCTAGATACTTAATTGAAGGTCAGGGCGTGACTATCTTTCAGGCTATTGCTGCCTTTGGAATGTATTCTTGATGCCACTAGTATTTTACCATGCTATGTTTCATATCAAGTATAAACGTGAAGTTTTGCATTTGAGAACTATGTGCACTGCCCTTTGTGTGACATATCTGTGAATGGTCGTGCAGGTTTTACTTTGATTTTAGTCCAACATACGTCGGATGTGGGCTTATCTGTCCTCATATAGTTAATTGCTCAGTTCTCTTCGGCGCAATCTTGTCATGGGGTTTCCTTTGGCCGTTTATTACCAAGCATGCCGGAGATTGGTATCCTGCTGATCTGGGTAGCAACGATTTTAAAGGACTTTATGGGTATAAGGTAAGTTACCCGTACATGAAAATAGAAAGCTCCACTAGAAAGGATGTATTGAGGATCTTAATGTGTTGCAAAAGACGGTCTACATGTGTTCGCTGTTTTTCTGCTTTCCTTTCCTTGTAAAAGATTAGGGTGAAGAAAGCTAATTCGGATATGGGATGCTTTAGAATGGACTTTTGCTAATAGCATTTGTTTGTTCTTTTAAGAGTATAGACTCATGCCTACTGTAAAGATATAAACGAAGCATGATCAAAATTGGAGCAAAGTATACTACTTTGTCTACTACTATTACTTCGTTTGTTTACCATGATATATTACTATTTGGTGACATCATTCTATGAAGTTTCACCTGGAACAAGCTTCCACTGGTTACCAAATCCTAAGGACACCATGACGTGTTATACTGCTGATTATCGTACTCTCAATGTGTCACGTGCAGGTCTTCATAGCCATTGCCTTAATTCTGGGCGATGGCCTATATAATTTGATCAAGATAATAGCAGTAACTATTAAAGAGATCTGGAATAGCAGTAGCAAGCAGAACCTCCCTGTCATGCAAGAATTTCCTGGTTAGTGGACCTTCTCTTCATGTATTGGTTTTGACCTTCTCTTTGAGATGTTCATATTTCCGATGCCTACCAATTTGGCTCCAGTTTTAGTCCACTTCTGTCAAAAGATAGTGCTCAAAGATAATTAGTTTTTTCATTTTCAGCGGTGATGGTATCCTAACGGATACACCAACTTGTTTGCTGGGCGCTCATTTCTTGTGCTTTTTTTTTTATCCTTTCTGATGTCCTGCATATCCTTCACGTGGATCTTCATATATGTGTTTTTGTGTCTCGGCAGGTAGTGAGGAGTCTAAAATTTTAGACGAGCAAAAGAAAAGGGATGAAATATTCTTGAAAGACAGGATACCTTCGTGGTTTGCCGCATCTGGATATGTTGCCCTGGCTGTGGTCTCCACCGCAACAATCCCTTTGTTGTTCCCTCCCCTGAAGTGGTATCTAGTCCTCTGTGCCTATCTTGTTGCGCCTGCCCTTGCTTTCTGCAACTCATACGGAACAGGGCTCACTGATTGGAGTTTGGCTTCAACATACGGGAAGATCGGCCTTTTCATGTTCGCTTCCATAGTCGGAAGCAATGGCGGGGTCATTGCTGGTCTAGCAGCCAGCGGGGTGATGATGGCCATCGTCTCAACTGCCGCGGATCTTATGCAGGATTTTAAGACCGGTTACCTCACCTTGTCATCAGCCAAGTCCATGTTCGTAAGCCAGATCATAGGTACCGTCATGGGCTGCTTCATCGCCCCTCTCACATTCTGGCTGTACTGGACGGCCTTTGATATAGGGGACCCGGATGGTCCGTACAAAGCACCATATGCTGTTATATTCCGAGAGATGGCTATACTCGGAATCGAAGGCTTCTCTGAGTTGCCGAAACACTGCCTGGCCATCTGTTTTGGCTTCTTCGTAGCCGCCATCGCTGTGAACCTCTTGAGGGACGTGACTCCGAAGAAAATCTCTCGATTCATTCCTATTCCGATGGCAATGGCTGTCCCGTTCTACATCGGAGCTTACTTTGCCATTGATATGTTTGTTGGGACTGTCATTCTTTTCGTGTGGGAGCGCATCAACAGGAAGGAGGCTGATGATTATGCTGCAGCGGTCGCTTCGGGTTTGATATGTGGCGACGGAATCTGGGCAATACCATCTGCAATCCTTTCCATATTCAAGGTCACTCCTCCAATCTGTATGTATTTCGGTCCGTCCTTGAGTAAATAACTGGAGTAGACAATGGGCGGGCATTTGATATTTTACGCCGGATTGTAAATATGCCACATTTTACCTTATTTCATTTATCCTCCATTCTTCTATGCGTCGATGCTGATTGTGTTCGTTGCCATCAGAAAATTATCCTTGACCTCATGTACTGATCCTAGCTAAGGAAGCAGCAAAGTCATTTGTTGTATACTCTACAACCTTGATAACTATTGGTGTGAGTTAGGAGAACTACCCTCCGTAGTTTTTTGCACACGAAACTTGCAACAGAGATAAAATTAGGTCGTCGTTCTTTTTGGACTCTCTTGATGGGAACATCTCACATCAGCTCGCTAGTTATCCATCATTCTTCTCATCAGCAATCACGTTATTGTTGGTACATCTATCTAGAGCCTTGTACTAGTCCAGCAAGTACCTTAACCAGTCGAGTGAGTGAGTTATAAGCAAAACTGACTGTCAAATGATCACGACCGATTGCTCACTAGGTGTCTTCATCTAAATGCTTACACCTGTACAATTTTCTTGAGTCACTTGCCAGAGATGATGTAGCGTACTATGATTTCTATAGCTAGTCTTGCATCACAATGATTTTGAGCATGCAAGACAAGAGTAAAAAAAGAGCCTTGTGGGGATCTGTAGTTTGCTTTATCGTGATCTGAACCAAATAAAGTCATCAAAGTTAATCAAAGGAGGGAATAAAGCAAAATCTTAGTGGGAAATTAATTAAACTTAAGTGACATGATTATAAAGTGTGATATGCGTCTTTGAAGTTCAAATAAAAGGTTCCAAGCAGTTGCACTCATGCTACTCACGCTCTCTCGCATTGTCCTCCTCGTCTTATATTCCCTCTGAGGTCATTTTGACTTGCTACGTGTAGCCGAAGTCTGGTGACATATGACAACGTTATAAAGGGCAATATTAATATTCACGTTTCATAAAAAATAAAACACTTAATATTTTTAGATCGTTCCATAATAAATACAATGGTTTTTTATATAAAAATTTTTTATAAAAAAAATCAAATCAAATATAATACACCCATTAATTTTTTCTCATAATTGATACAATAAACTCCACCATCAATATAAATTTAACATATATATAAAATCCAGTATCAAATGAGGATGGAGATAATAATGGTTAAACTCGACCCAACCGTGATTACTTTTTCACAAGTCCACTAGTAGTAAAACATCGAAACGATACCTAAACGTTCCAACCATTTTCAACGGAAGGGCGCAACAGTCCAAGTGAAAACTGAGTTCCTTGTGCCAATAACTTTGGTGTTGTGAAAACAAAACCTGCCAAATCCCTCTTATTCCACCCTTGTCCTTTCCTGCAAAGCCCCTGTGTTGAAGGCATGATATGTCCTGTATAATGGATCCCAATAGCTCAAAAAACTATTACGAACAGATCCATGAATGATAAACACAAACAATAATAATTGCGCAAAAATAAATTGAGACAAATATTTTTACGTGGAAACTCTTGCGGAAAAAATCACGGGCGGTCGCCGACGACGAAGAATCCACAAATCAAATGAGCAAATACAAAAGGAGAGTTACACTCAAAATATTGAGAATCTCACAATAAGGGATAGAGATAATAATCTCTTAAACAAATCCCTTAAATCCTCAATGTGTTTTTGTGTGTATATATGAATAGTGACTTCTCCCACTCAAATCTCACTTTTCCCAATTCTCTTTCTCCACTTGCCTTGCCTGGCTCTCTCTGCTCTTCTTCTCCTACCTATCTACCTTGCTCTCTATCAATCCTCTTCTTATACACATCACTACGCGGAGAAGGACGCGGAGACGAACGCGTTTCCGCGTATGATTTGAGACACCGCCACGCTCCACCATCAACAAACACCCAACTACATCACAACAACAACCAGTTCCCCTCCCTTTCACCCTTCAAAACATGGCTGAGAACAACCCATCACTGATCAAAGACTATCAACTCAACCTCCCATCGAACCACCACGACCTCGACCGCGACCGCGACAAAACCAGGCTTCATCAGCAGGGTCCATTAGGACCCAAGAGGAGTTCAAACAAGGACAGACACACAAAGGTGGAAGGCAGGGGAAGGAGGATCAGGATGCCAGCACTCTGTGCAGCAAGGATATTTCAACTGACAAGAGAGCTTGGTCACAAGTCAGATGGTGAGACCATCCAGTGGCTCCAACGGCAAGCCGAACCCACCATCGTTGCTGCCACTGGCTCCGGCACCATCCCTGCCTCCGTCTTGACCATCGTTGCCACTGCTCATCAGGGCAGTGGCAGCAGCTCGATCAGCTCTGGACTTGTAATGCCCTGACCAAATCCTTATTACCGGATCGTCACCATGAACCGCTCGTCAGGCTGACAACTGACCCCACAGACCAATAATAGTCCTTTCAGTGCGTTTTGACCTCACTCGCGCATACCCTGAGAAACTTTCCAGAAGGTCACCCATCCCAGCATTACTCCGCGTTAAGCACGTTTAACTGCGGAGTTTTAAAGTGATGGGTTACCGAAAAGGAAGGTGCACCTTATTGATATAGGTAGTACAATCAAACCATTTAAGCATTTCCTTGGGGTATTACAGGACTAGACAAAGTTGATCAACCGGGTAATGTCCGAACTGATGATACAAGACCCACAAATGTATATCTAAGCAATGGTTTAAGTGATGATCTTGAAGAACCCAGATGGGATCGACGACTATGATTTGGCCAACATCACATTCTGGAGGGTTAGGGTTTCAGGGTGCAAATGCAATGAGTGTGAGTTTGCAGGATGAGGGGTCAGTTTATTTGCAGAAAATGGGGTTCACAGGGTTCGATGTGGGTAGTGCTCAACTTGTCTTTGCCTACAAATAAAGTGGTCTTCAATGTAGCATAGGAACTAGAAAGTGACTTGAGTAACATCAATGTTTGATCCTCCTCTTCAACTCTAACATCCAGACTAGCCAGTTGCGTCACAAGCCGATTAAACTCGACAATATGGTCATTAAGATCCGTTCCCTCCTTCATCTTGAGGTCAAATAAATCTGCCTTCAAATAAAGGTTATTTGATAATGACTTGGACATGTAAACAGATTCTAATTTCTCCCACATTTTCGTCGGTGAGACCTCGTTCAGAACCTAATACTTCATCTGTGACGTTAGACTCAATCTGATGGTAGTTGGTGTCTTTGCTTCCAGTTCATCCCAGTCATCCTGATTCATATCTGCCGGCTTGATTCCTTTTAGAGTCTTAAACAGTCCTTACTGCACAAGAACATCCTTGATCGTACTCTGTCAGATGCTGAAGCTATTTTTCCCATCAAACGGCTCAATCTTGAACTTAATCGTATTCACCATTGTCTCAAAAAATAGTAGGAACAACATAACAGAGAATCTAGCTTTTGAAACCTTCCAAACCAACTAGAAACTCAGATAAGAAGAATTGAATCTAAAGCCATAGATCCAAAATTCTGAACTCTGTCAACCTTGCTCTGATATCATTTGTTGAGAACAACAACCCGAGACAAAATACGGAAACAACGAAATAATAAATCAGCAACCAAACGAGATCAGCAAGAAAATTAAACAACACCACATTTACGTAGGAAAAACCCTCACGGGGAAGAAAAAAACCCACGGGAGAACGAAAATCTACTATCAAAACGTAATTTACAGCGTTTCCTGAACCTGATCGCTTAATCTCACTTTGTGTAATCTTACTTTGTGTGCACTCAAAAACCACTTGGAATCGGCAAATAATCGTTTCTGCCGCTCTACAAACGTCGACAATCAATAGAATGCCAAAAACAAGTTATTTATAGGATCCGCAAATAAAACAGACTTGATGGTTGTCGCGTCCACGATATCATTGCTGTCGTGACCGCGACCCTGCCAAAATCACCCTGTGCTGTTCGTTTATGCGCCTGATACTCCTTAAAGTTCCGAATATTCAAGACAACATCAACACTGGGGAACTAATGTGATGGAGGAGTGATGGAGATATGGAAAGAGTGATGATTAGGAATGGAAAGGAAAAGGAAAAGAGAATGTATAGGATTAGGTGGAAATCTAAACAAGGAAAGTGCAGTGAGAGAGATGTTTTGCTACTAGTATTTTTGAGACAGGAACAAAGGGAGCGTACAAAACACTGGGATAATTTTAGGCAAGTGACACGAACTGAATCTTCCCTCGTCGGGAATCGGGATTGTTCTCAATGCTAGATAAGATTAGAGGGTGCTGAAACATTAGTAAGAAAGGAAGTGAAACAATGGTAAAGATGTCACTCTTGTGGAGGAAAGGAAGGCCTAAAAAGAGTTTGAATGGAGCTCAAAGTTTAATAAGAGTATAATTTATCATGATCTCATCGAGGACATTTTGCAAGACAAACGACCCATTGCGTCCTTGTTGTCGTCCCAATTGTGTATCCACCTCAGAATGTGTAATTTGATATACTGAGGTAGCATCATAATGGAAAATTCGCGATTGCATCATGCTTTTGGTTTTATCAGTATAGCTTCTGTCGAATAGCCACAAAGCCACTAAAATGCCCAGAACCAGCTGCGTGCCTGCAACTATTGTACTTCTGCTGATTTGAGGTCAAACATAGAATAGTAAGCTTCAGTTCTAACTCATTCCGATTAAATTCAAGGTGAACTAGTCCTGGACTTCACAGGAGCACAAATCTACGCTGCACCGGAAGCAGGGTCTTTGAATATGAAAGATAAACGTAGGTCTAGTAAGTTGATATCAAGGAGGGAGGACAGAAATGCAGAAAACAGTGTGAAAATTTTAGTATGCTGTTGGGTAAGTTATCAGAGAAAAAAAGAAACGTGAAAACCATTATACTACTATTGTAATTCATGAATGACAATTTCTATAGTACTTTGCCTTTGGTTCTTATAATAATTTCTCCAACTTCTGTTCGTAGGTAGTCTGCAATTGTTTGCAGCTCATAATGATTCCTGTTCCAGCATTTGCTGATATCTATAAAGCTTTCTGATATATAGGTAACTGTGAAGCGGAAAATCTGAACACCAAGGACGATGATGCTGATACAATAGGTTTTCCCGCATCAATTACTGGAGCTCCTCCTTTGGTGATATCAGACATGTCTTTTGTAATCAGAGAAAGGATGACACAGGCACTTAGATACTTTAGAGACTTGAGTGCTCAAAATCAGATTCTTGCTCAGGTTTGGGTGCCGGTGAAGAAAGGGAATCAGTATCTGCTGACAACTTCAGGGCAGCCCTTTGTTCTTGGTCCACTCAGTAATGGGCTCCATAGATACAGGACTGTGTCTTTTATGTATATTCAATACAGAAGCGGAGGCTGATGGCATCCTTGGCCTTCCTGCTCGTGTTTTCCGACACCAACTACCTGAATGGACACCAAATGTGCAGTACTACTCAAGGAAAGAGTATAAGCGGATACATCATACAAAACAGCATAATGTTCGGGGTACCTTAGCTTTACCTGTGTTTGAACCAGCAGCACAGTCCTGTGTTGGTGTACTTGAACTGATAATGACTTCACAGGTGATCAACTATGCCCCGACGTTGATAAAGTTTCCAAAGCTCTTGAGGTTGGTTCTACTTCACCACAATTTCTGAAAATTCAACTTTTTCTTGTGCTATCCTCATTCATTCCTATCAGATGGGTTTGGATTTTTCCTTTGCATTTGGTTATGCAGAACTGCAGATATGGGGCAGAATATGTGATTTGTCTATCAGAGTTAACAAGTCTTTTGCACGAGTTATCAGTTTGCTGGTTAGAAAAGTTGATGTTTCCTGTGCCAGCAATAGTAATTAATTGATAGCTCGAACGAAAAACTTCATCCATAAGTACTACTATTTGTAAGACATAGCAACTGCATCTGGATATACATCTCTTGTACCATGTTGAAGCTAAGTAGCTGTCGAATTCCTGAATCCATGCTATAACGTAATTTATTCTTCGAAGTATCATGCATTCTCATACCAATTACACTCCTAATTGGGAAGGCCTTTTTTTTTTTTAGCAGCGCACATCAGGAATGCTCTGATGGATCATGGATGTTTTATAGAAATTGCTTTTTTGGCTTGGAAGTATCATGCCTCTGTTTATGGTATTCTGTTTCAGTGGTTATTTTAGAATCCCATATGTCTGAATTCATATACTCCCGTCAGATGCAGCAAGTGTTGGGGAAATTTGCTCAGAACCCCTTCTTCTCTCGTTTATTGCATAGCCCTAACAAATTCAACCATATAGGCATGCCTGCACATATATTTGATGCTTGAATCAATCAATCAATCAATCAATAGTCCATAGTTATTACTGCATTCACAAACCTTGTTGTGGCATCTAATTTCAGCTGTTCTGCAGGCTGTGAATTTGAGAAGTTCAGAAATAGTGGCTGAGCCTAACACCCTGGTAAACTCCATATTTCCATTTTGTTTTCGTGAATTGGTCCTCATATTTTCTTGCTGACTGCGAAGTTGCTGCTACAGATTTGTAATTAAGGCCGCCAAAACGCACTTACTGACATCTTGCAAGTACTAACAGCGGTGTGTGAAGCTTATCAGCTACCACTTGCACAGACATGGGTTCCATGCAGGCATGGGAGTGTTCTAGCCTATGGTGGTGGTCTGAAGAAAAGCTGCTCAAGCTTTGAGGAGCAAGTTTGCATGTCAACCACAGATGTCGCATTTTATGTCGTTGATGCTCATATGTGGGGTTTCCGTGAGGCTTGTTCCGAGCATCATGTGCGGAAAGGACAAGGCGTTGCAGGAAGGGCTTTTTCATCCCGTGGCATGTGTTTCTGCAGCGATATTACTCACTTTTCGAAAACCGAGTTCCCTCTAGTGCATTACGCACGCATGTTCGGGTTAACTAGCAGGTTTGCTGTTTGTCTGAGAAGCAAACACACAGGAGATGATGATTATGTTCTAGAGTTCTTTCTACCCTCTAGCATAACTGAGACTTTGGAACAGCATCATTTGGTAGACTCTATATTGGCAACAATGAAGTTGCATTTCGTGAACTTGATGATAGCTTCTGGAAAACTGGTTGAAGAGGGAAAAAACCAGATGGAGATTGTTCAAGTGCCGGCAGACAAGAATCTCAAACTGAACATAGAATCTGTTTAAGTAGTGCAGGTTGTTTTGGAAGGACTTACATGCAAACTGCTTACAATTTTACAAGCCCTTATTTAGGTGTGATGAGTATTTGGCTGAGATTCGGGTCAAGTGATTTAAGTCACTGTTTGGCTGGGCGACATTGGGTACATCTTCTAATAAGAGATTGTTCATTTTGCAGTTTGTCCAACTACAATGAAGCGCATTTGCAGGCAGCACGGCATATCTCGCTAGTCATCACGCAAGATCAAAAGGGTGAATCGTTCCCTGTCAAAACTCAAGCAGGTAATGGAATCTGTACCGGGTTCTGATAGACCGTTTAGTTCAACTCCTTTGGCTCCAAGTCCTGATCCTGCCCTTGTTGATTCCGTTGTGTGGCCTTCGGATCCACAAGCTGCCAATAAAGAACAGCCTTCTCCGCTTCTCAATCAGAACATAGAGCCGCCTGCTGATAAAAATATTGAAATAGCTCGCCCGCAGCTAGGCGATAGTCCACCTCCGGCGACTGTAAAGCTCCACATCCATGATCAAAACCCTTTTGTGCCAGATTCCAGAAGAGGCGTCAGCGGATCAAAGTCACGGAGTAGCTCAATGGAAGCGAGCACTGGGGCTTCCACCTCTCATGGTTCGTGCCACGGTATCCCCGCCAATGGCACTCCGGCATCAAAAGGACCTCTTATCTCCTCCTTTGATGAACAAATGTGTAACTTGAGCAGTTTGCTGTTTCAACCACTCGTTGGACTAAATATAAAGAAGGCCTCATATAAAGAAGACATTATCAGGTTTAGGTTCTCATCAAACTCTAATGTCGTCAAGCTGAAGGAAGAGATCACGAAGCGGGTTAAGTTGGAGGTTGGTACATTTGAAATAAAGTATCTAGACGATGATCACGAATGGGTAATGCTTGCTTGTGACTCGGACCTGCAAGAGTGCCTGGACGTATCGAGATTATGTGGAAGTAGCTTGATCAGATTGTCGATTCACGAGGTGGAGAGCTGTCCCGGAAGTTGGTATGAGAGCTCATGTTGATGATCATGGAAACGTATGTATAGCTTCTCGCTTTGAAGAATTATTTGGTTTTATAAGGCTAAGCTCATAGCTGGTTGCCATGTTCATAGTATTGTGCAAAGTTTTGCACAGTTGAATGTTGTAGTCTGGTTGTAATAGGTCAGAAAGAGAAAACAGTTGTAGTTGAATAGTGTAAATTTGTAATGACGTCCATGTAAATCGAAACTGGTCCTCTGGCATGTTTCCGGGCTATTATACTAGTCGAGGTAATTTGACGGATTTCTTGATTGCTTGATTTCGTTAATGCTTATGTTCCATGACTCATCTTCGTTTAGTAACACGTACCTTGCAATCATAACGACTGTGAAACCATGTTATACCACGTTATACCATGATATCTTCTGAGCGGCTAATTCATTCCTATACTATAAGAGATGACAAAGTGACCACACAACAAAAAGTAAATAATTTATTATTAATATACTCATTTGTTGCTTTAAAAAAATATGATTTTTTTCCCATAATCAATCAATTTTAAATTTAATTGATTAAAATCGACTAAGATATCGAAGCCGGTCCAGAGGATTCACCTCCTCACGTCTGTCAAACTGGGCTTCTCGTTTCTGATTTGAGTAAACACTTCGCATCTAGACCAAGGCCCATCAAGTACAACATCACCACATAAATATCCGAGCTCACAAACTCATGTCACCCACTCGAAGTGTTAATCGGATCGATTCGGTTTAATCCTTTCGTTTTTTTACAGTGTAATTTTTACAATCCAAAATCAGAACCGAACCAATTAATTAGTCGGTTTGAAAATCAAAACTAAACTCATTTATTAATCGGTTCGGTTTTTAAGCGAATTTATTTGTACGATTTTTTATGATTTTGACTTAAATGTTTTGAGATTCTAATTATATATATCGCTCATTAAAATATCTATATAAATTTTTACTATATATGTTTACGAAAATAAATTAGATATATCGAGTTAAAAAAACGACATAAATCTAATCTAATCTAATAGATATCGTATTATCGAGTTACTTTTAAGCGAGACAAATCATTTTGATGACAAACGGTATGACAGAGTATTATTATCATTTAAAAATTTTAATGGATAATCAAATAGTTTTATTTTATTTAAACTAACAGAATCTTATCCAATTAATTTATGACCTTTAATTATGAATTGAATGATCGAGATTAAATTTTGACGATATTAAATTTAACCTAACTATTTGATTAAAAGTTAAAAAAATGTGAACAATCATATCTATAATTATAATCAAAAGTTAATATCTCAAATTTAACATAAAATATTTTGATCAAATAAAAAATATATAATAATATATGCAAAATCTTTCATAAAGAAATAATTATAAGAAATCTTAAAAGGTTTATATATAAAATCGTCTTTTAGTATAATAAAGCAATAATTATTGCAGAAAATTCCTTAAAACGCACCTTTTTCAAATATTATTCAAAACATACAATCCGAAATAAAAATCTTCAACAGATACAATTTATTGTTATCCACTCGCACGTCTCTCTCCTCCTCCCTCTCCCCTACTGACCCCTCGTCTTCACCATCACCATCCACATATAATATCACATAGAATCATTCATCACGTTGTTCCTCTAACCATTTGATCAAATAATTGATCATGGGAAGCAACAGAACTCACACTACAAACCACCCACGACAACAGCCGTTGACATAAGTCATTTCTGTTATTGTTTCATTATAATTATTTATCAAGTGCAGCGCACGGCACAGTATTCTAGTTATACTAAAAGTATATGAACAAATGATTTTCTTATAAACCAAATAAAAAATATTCGATCAAAAAAATAGAAAATATAACTGAAGGCTTTTTATTTTCCTTTCTAATAAAAAATAAAAATAAACACAATATCCACAATAATAAGGAAATTATATTATCTTAGGTTTAAAATAATATAATGTGTTTGATATTTAAACTTAACAATCTTATATAAAAACAATTATGATTAGTGATTTTTAACGATTCAGTAATCGGTCATGAATGGTTCGATTAATCAATTTATCATCAATTTTTCGGTTCGATTAATCGATTTATTATCGATTTCTCGGTTTGATTCGATTTTAAACTACAATTTTATTTTATAAATCAAAATTGAATTATTTAATAATCGGTTCGATTTCGATAATTTTTCGATATATGATCGATTCGATCTTCATTTTAACAGTTTTTACTCCAGCATGAACACATGTTTTGTTGAATATTGGATGGATAAGAATGTTAATCCAACCCGACCCTACGCAACTCATGAAGACTCTTCTTAGTTCAAGAAAGAACGCGAACGTGGGAATGCGAAAGGGCGAAAAGGGCAGGGAGAACATTGGTTTAAGATAAAGCGATGTCGTTCGACGTACCACGTTGAGCACTTATTAGCCCAACAGTGGATTTTCTCATTTATCCAAAAAGATAAGATATCCAAAAGTAAAAATGAAGAAATGGATAATTATGCATTTGGGTTCCCTTATCCGCCTAGTTCAATCAATCAGGACCCTTGCTCATGGCCCATTATGGATTTTGTAGGGGCGAAAGCGACTAATTGGGCCCACTATGGGCTCTGACCCAATTAGGCACGGGTTGGGTCTGGCCCAAGTTGGAAAAGTCTGGAGTGGCCTCTCCTTCCTTCCACGTGTGCGGCTGGTCCATTACTCGTGCAGGGTGTGAGGAAAACGACTGACGTTTTCTAATTTCTTGTCGAATCTCTAAATTTATGGTTAGAAAAATAACGTTCTATCATTCAAACGGTTGATCTTGACCTCTATTATTATGTAACTATAGTTAACTGATTGGGCGCCATTGGGGCCAGGATGGACTCTCCAAGGAGGACGAAGCTCTCATTTCGCCAGTTTCTTGTAAGTAATGTTTTGTAAATTAAATGATCATAATTTCTCGACTTTCCGATAAGTCTATGGCTTCGTTTTCTAATACCAAACAAACCCCTTATTTAGTCATACGTCACATAACATGCTTGTCTACGTAACTACTAACTACCGTTTACAGAATTCTTCACATGATCAGTAAGCAAGGCCTGATATAGTTAGCCTCCTAGGCGATTGGACGAAAAGATCATAGACGTTGTCATAGTTATATCTGACATTCTCGTATTACACGTGATTAATTCAATTCTAGCTTTCTAACCAATCGTGATCGAAAGTCGAAATCCTACAGTTGAAATTCAAGATACTGATACAGTTTTCCACCATCGCCCCACTCTAGTGATCATTTACTTAAGAATCTAGTTTAAGGTTTAGAGCATGTGTAATGGCCAAAAAGAAGAGAGAGGG
>JAOVYX010019126.1:0-18984 GCA_035668315.1 Drosera spatulata
CCCCCCCAAAAAAAAAAAAAAACAAAAAAACCAAGAGCTTTTCCGACAATGGTTTGGGATATTAAGGGGTTTTGAATTTGCACACAAGTTTTGAACTTTGATTTCAAATACTGGGTTCCAGTGTCAGGAACTAATATTCAGAGAACGGAGGAACACAATTCAGAAACACCATTGAATTTTGGTTTCAAATTTACTCGCTATTTCGGATCCCTTTTTTAGCAAAGAAACGAATTTCGAGCAGAAAATTTTGTTCTTTGTTGAACTTGAGGAGTGATAAATATTTTTGTTGATATGGTTTCACAATGTATTGAACTTGGTATCGAGATTGGGTAAAGAAGCATGGGTAGAGTATGAAGAAGTGAAGAAGGTAGGAGATGAGGTTGGGATGAAAATCGGTTGGGGGTAGAAGACAAGGGCAGAATTGGAAATATAGATTTATTTTAGTTTTTTGATGCAATTTTCGGGAAGCGTGTATCTCAAACTCCATCAAAATAAACGGAATTTAGAAGTATTGCACATTTCCACCTAGACGGAGGGGGTTTAAGTGCCTATTTTTATAGTTCAAGGTGTCTTGCATTTTCCCCGAGTTTTTACGAAGTGCAAGAAAATGAGTTTATGATGCATTGGCAATATAAATGGTACAAATGTATATTTGGTAATGATACAAATACTGATCCTAGTATTAGACAACGTCATATAGGTCACCTGATATTTCTCATGAGAAAAGGTCAGTACCGGGTGCAGTCCAGAAAGCAAGTAAAGAATCATAGGAAGAATGTTTATTAACAATAAGAAGCTTTGTTGCCATTATGGATGCGAACGAACGAAAAATGACTTGCAATCAAGTGTCTCTTGGGCATACAGCAAATAATGCATTATGAAAAATATGAATCCCATCACATTTTACACTTTACATTTTATTGGAGCTTCTGTCGATCTAATGAATCACTGTATGTGATCGATGCTATGTTGGTGTCACCTGCTACACCAAGAGTTATGGGCTACATTTGCCGATCCTTTCCTTCTGCCTGAGTAACTTGTACTATGAGTTAAAGTTGCCTTTGCTTCATTTGCTAACGGATAGTGTTTGGATGGTGTAGGTACAGGTAATGTATTTGATCGATACCGAGCCCCAATGTGGAGCTACTGCCGTTTAGAACCTCGCACAAGCATTGTGCTTGTGTTTTGACCAAAACCAAGATGGAAAAAGATGAGTTTCCATTGATGTAATTAGGCAGGGCAAGAGGCTTTTGCGCACATTGGTACAATGCGATGAGGAGCAATATGCATACTTGCGAAGACCAGTTCTGGACCTTGATCATGTCCTTTGTCATCTCCCATTCGTGCTTTGTTTGTGGTGGAAGAATGTTCATGACGACTTTCTTAGATTGGTAATGTTATGTAAAGATAAATTTAGATGTGCTTTTGTGATGTACGTACAATTCTGCCTTTTAAGAGGTTTGTCGTGAAAGTTGATCAGGAAATATGCTCTGCTGATGGCTTTTTTTTGTGTATCAACGTGTCCTAATCTTCTAACTAATGTGGTAATAATAATTTTTGGATTTTGATTTTTCTTGAGATTTTGGGCAGAGATTTTGCATTGGTCTAAGCTCGAGGAGCAATGAAGTTAATAATATACTTGATGGCATCCTGCACCATTAATTAAGAGGCTCAATGTTTTCGATAAGATGAAATGAGAAAGTTTAAACCCTACATATTAAACCCTAAAGTCTAAACCTTAAACCCTTGTTAATGATACTTGATGTCTAAACCTTAAACCCTTGTTAATGATACTTGATGACTCGAGAATATGAGCAAGCAACACAAAATTTTTGTAAATTCGCCTTGCAGATGTAGATAACCCAAGCATGGCGGGCTTTGTGTGATATCTTAACCATTGGAATGGTACCTTGTACTTGCAACAAGTTGCAAAATTTAGCCAACTTGAGCTATGACTCGAGCATTACATATGATTGTTAAAGTGGCTTGAAAGCGACCTTTTGATCGGGAAAGAGACAGCTAATTAGTCAGTTAACATATATCACCCCTGTCAAAGTAGGACAATGCTTTTTAAATCTTTTTATCAAATCGGGATGTCTCATAAAGATATTTGGTGCCCAACCAGACGATCCTTCTGTTGGGCTCTTCTATAATCAAAATGTAACAATAATCTTGACGGCAAGGTTTTGTCGCCATAAATACACTTAGAGTAATAGGAAGAAAAGGTGATTATCTTTCCTACGAAGAAGAGGTAATCTAAAAATCTTATATTATAGATCATTGAACTATAATCTAATCGTTAAATAAGTTCAATTGTTTATATTTGTCAATTATGTAAAATTTGGGACGGATCGACTAAACACACGTTGATAATCGGGATAAAGTTTTGAATATCGATTCTAAACCGTTCATTTTTAAGTTTACTTATTTTTATAAAATAACCTAAATAAATATATACAAATTAACCAATATTAGCTTAAAATATATTAAAATGATCTTAACAATAAAAATTTAAAAATTTTGAAAACAAAAAAAAATAAAAATCTTGATGACCACCGTCCGGTGGAGGAAACGTCGGCCACGTTTTGACATTTTTCTCATACACTGGAACATTAAAATGACACTATAAAATTATAGAATGTCATGTCAACATAAAGATGCCTGCTTAACAGTACAACAATAGCAACAAGCCTACGATTACTTACATAAAATATCTAACACAACTTTCATTCATAATTTACAATCCAAAATATTTCAAGACACACATGGCAACCAAATGCAACCCCAAATAATAGTAATAATAATAAACGTCAACAAAAATTTGTGGTTTAAATGCAAGTGCTCACTTGACTTGGTAAGCTGCACTTTCACACAGCTAAAAAGTCACTAGTTATTATTCTTGGAGCCATTTCTCCTCCACCTTGTTCACAGGACAGTTTTCCTGCCACCCATCGGACCATTCATTTTCATCTACAATAGGTTCTTCCTTTTGATATCGCTCCGCGAAATCTTCAGACCACTCGAGGCCTCCTTGCTCTTTGACGTAGAGTTCCTGCTCCTTGGGATTTTCTTGGACTGTGTCATGCAGGGTTTTTTCCTCTGTATTGGTCTCGGGACAATAATCCTTCCACCCATCAGACCATTCATCCTCATCATGTTGAGCTTCCCCGTTGTATAGCATGAGGCTCTCTTGGTTTCCATCATCCGGCTGCTTCTCTTCTACGGCGTGTCCATTACTATAGTTCTTCCACCCATCCGACCATTCGTCTTCTTCTTTCACTGGTTCCTCTCCTTGAGGATACACACCATGATCAGCATTCCCCTCAGACCACTCCAAGATCTCTTGCTTCCCATAATATCTCCTTTCCTCCTGTCTGAAGTCTTCCTCATAATGTTGCTGCTTTTCAGGCAGAGCGCAACCTTGATATGATGAATTATCTGCACAGTACCATACAAGTTTTTCCCAATTCCGATCCTGTACAAACACAAAACATAAATTTGAGATTCATCATATTTGCTTGAGAGGAACGAACTTGAGCTGATAGCTAGATACTCAAGTCAGGACCATATTTGGCATGTGTACGAGTTTCCAGGAAAAAAGCTCTCTTTCTGACGAGTAAAGCTGCATACAGAATTACTATCCTACCGGATACCATGAAATGGATGCTTAAGCCCACTTCGGTGGAAGGAGTAAGAGCAGTGTCATACCTTGCATATTATATGTGGATTAGCAATGATGATAAGAAGTGATTTAGCCCGGGTAATGGCAACATTGAACCTTCTTGGATTGCTTAAGAATCCTAAACAAAAAGTTCTGTCAAATTCGTTGTGCTTGATAGTGGAGCGAACCGTGGATATTATGATGACTTGCTTTTCTTGTCCTTGGAACTGTTCGACGCTGCCAATCTTGATCTCAGTCATATCCAGACTTTCAAGGGCTCTTCTTATTTTCAGTACCTGCTGGCGGTATGGTGTGATGATACCAATATCTGTTTCACTAATATTCCTTGCTGTCAATTTCTTCACCATCTCAACCACCTTGCTAGCCTCTATCCGGTTAAACCAGGACGGATTGTTGCCTTCTCTCTCATCACAACCTTGAATCCCGAAGAATAGCACAGGAAACTCTTTGTTGGGAAGAAGATCTTCCCAAGCCTTAGATGAGGTATCTACCTCTTGACAAGCAACTAACCGTGCCTCATAAAACAACCTTGAAGGGAGTGAGAGAATTGCAGGGTGGCACCTGTAGTTATTGACCAACACCGTCACATAACTCTCGTCTCCCTTGAGGTAGAAGTCACTTTCATAGAGTCTCTCCAAATATGACTTTGCTAACCCATGCGACTCGGCAACCTTGGAGAAAATGACTGGGCCTAACTGTAAGGGATCTCCAGCTAGGACAATCACAGTTTTCTTATGGTAGAGATTTGATATAGGAACCATGGTCTCCGGCTCTGAAGCTTGGCCTGCCTCATCCAGGATAATATGAGAGAAGTGGCCTCGCTTAACACCTTCAGCATAAATCAGAGATGCGCTCATATAGGTGGTTATTACTATCCTATATCGCGAAAGAGCCTTGAGTGGAGGGCTTTGGAAGATAAGGTCTTCAAAGAAACAAAATCGAAGGTATTCAGGCTTAACTTCTGCATAAGAGCGACTACTTGCATTGAGCCTAAATATATCGTTTTCTTTCATTTGGACTTGTTTTTCATTCAGAAGTTTCTCCAGTATATGATCAGCAGCATAATTTGATGATGCGCAGATGAGAATACGGGTCTCCTTTCTTGAAGTATATAGTTGTAGGATAGTTTCCACCAATGTCAATGTCTTCCCAGTACCGGGTGGACCGTGAATCAAGAAAGGAGATCCGCCTTCGCATCCCAAAATCATTTCAACTGCATTAATCTGCTCCTGATTAAGATTCCTAGTAATAGGCACCATCGATTTAGGAATAATCCTTCTCTTACGGGCTGACAATGGAAAAAGTATGTCATTGCCCAATTCATCTGCAGCTTCAACAGCCTGATACAACCTTCGCATGTTGACTCTATTGTACGAGAAGCGGACATCGTAGAGACTAGAATCTGAATGCCTGATGTGGAACTCTCTGTCAAATTTCAAGTAGACTTCATCAGCTTCAACGCGATGGATACAACCCTGTGAGAAGTGAAATCATAACGTTTAGAGAGTATAATAAAAATGCAGGAACTGAGAGTTTTTTTGGCTGATCAAGGCACAGTAGAGGCAAGCACTTCTAATTCAAAAAAGGAAAAAGAAATATTGCTTGTGCATCATAGTTCATAGAGTGTATGTCCAAGAAAAACTTTCACAAACAACAAGATGCTATAGAAAAATATGAAGTACAAAGCCATCAAATTCATAAAAGATGCAATGTCATAGGACTTGAGAAAACTACACATTGGGTTTCAGGAAAAATAGCAAGAGAATGTTCGAATTGAAAGATGGAATATCATAAACATTTATCAAATCAGAAACTTAAGATAAACACAATGACAAAGCTCCACGTCTATATGTTACAGTAATGCACAAAACCAGGTAAGGGAAATACATAAAGTGGCAAATTGACATGACGATAACGTTACTTATGACTTGCAGGCAGAATTCTTTAGAGATTCAACACTGATAACATCTAGTAGACAGTTCACAATATTAAGAGCAATAGAACAGGTTAACCAATACCCAATATCCCACCTCATCAACATGAGGTCTGTCTCGGCCGACACCCATGAAGAAGATATAATATCCCTTTCACACCAAACTACCTTATCCCCAAGAAAGGGAGAACAACCCTCCAAGACAAAGCCATAGAAATGTGATAATCCATACTAGCGGAAAAAATACGGCCATGTCCTTGAGTTCTACGGATATTTGTTCTATGATCATATTGTTCACACTTTTTTTTTATACACTATACAGCAACAACAATAAATCAAATCTTTATCCTATCAAGTGGGATCGACTACATGAATACGACGACGCCATTCCAATCTATCATGTACTCACAAGTCGTCATATCCATATTGAGAGATCCAACGGGACTTTTTACGTGTTGTCTGTCGGCTACCTAACAAAAGATCTAGAGAACTTCAAGTTCTAAGATCACTACATTGATTCAAGAGAAGGGTACATGTACAAGAAAAAAAAATAGATCACCTTAAAGTAACCTGATCAAAGCCTGTTTCGCTATTAATTAGTATACATCTGTTTTTCCATGAAACGACTGAACTAGATGATACCTTCCCCATTGATTGGGGTCTGATCAATGTACAGGTTCAGATTTAAACACCGAACCTAATCTCAAAGGCTCAAAGACACATGGTAACCTTATATCCACATGATTCAGCAGTTGTGTACCTCATAATATAGTACAGAATCGTTAGAATCTCCTGGAGCAAGTCCAGCATATATAGAATCACCATGAACAAGTGATGGTCTCTTTTCAGCCAATCCAGGAACTTCAAGTGTCAAGAAAAAACGTCCCTTTCGCTTCATCCTGACACTCTCCATGTCGTAAGATTTTATGTCTTCCTGCCAAAAAAAAGAAAGAAAAGAAAAGAAAAGAAAAGAAAAGAAAAGAAAAAAGAAAAAAAAGAAAGAACAAAAAGAAAAAAAAGAAGAGAAAAGAAAGGGAAAAAGAAAAGAAAGAAAAAGTAAGTCTTGATTTATTAGTTAATGCCTGAATTGATGCGCATGGTGAATAAGGAACAGTAACAATGACCAACTTTCTATTTAATCCTAAAAAAGAATGAATATTACCTCTAATCGCAATTCCTCCATCACAAGCAAAGTTTTGAAATAGGAAACATAATTTGTTCTTGAAAGCCCCTCATTGACCGCATCAGGGATCTGCTTGCTTTCTATGACTTCCCTGATTTGCTTTGGAATCTCATACAGAGGAAGCTTAAATTTAGAACTTCGGTTTTTTGGCTTGGCCGGACGGATACCAGATACATATGAATTAACAACAAAAGGATTCTTTTTCCGGTCTCTGCAATACGGTTTGCTGGATGACAAAGCCTGGGAAATTCTATCTTCAACCAAGAGAAACACCACTCGCTCTATTCTTTCACTTCCCACGTCAAAATGCACAATGCATGTTCTGAGGCCAATTTCTTCTGGTTTGCAAGATAACCAAACAGTCAAAGTCTGAAATGGCTGAAGAATCCTGTCCTCCAAAGAAAAATCTCCTACATAGTCATCTCTTGATTCAAGATCCGACCTCCCAGATGGGGGTTGCATGATTGACAAAAGAAACGAGTTCTCCGGGTTTGAAGCATAAATGCTTACCTTCCAAAGTTCCAAAGGCTCTTCAGTAGTGTTTCTTATGGTTATTGAATCGCTAGCAATTTCATTGACAAATACTGATTGAGGCTTCTCATCAACAAAAGGGAATGGCACTGAAATAATAGTTGGTCCTTCTTCACTTGGGTGGAAACTACAAATTGACTTATCTTCCTCAAAGTCCATAAACCCAATTTCTCCTTTGTCACTAATATAGGAGTATTCTTCCACCCTTTTATCACCAGCGATACTCATAACTACAACTAGAACACTAGAAACAGAACTCTGATTGTTCAAACCAGCAGAGACATGGATTGAGATCGAAACCTTTGCAAGCAGCTACCTATTTTCGGGTACAACAGAACTCTCTATCCACATCAACAGAGAACCAACAAAATAAATAACCTGCATGAAACCAAGAAGGAAAGTCAAACAACAAACAAAACACTCAATAGTGGGTATGAATCTAAACAGAATAACAAGGATAGATGTGCGCAGAAGCCCTTATTAGGTGATACATTGCACAAACAGACTCCATTCCTTTTTCATGAGTGGGGTAGAAAGCAACAGAAAAAAACAGGATTCTTTACGGAGACGCTACATGCATTTATACTAAATGTTCCCCTTAAGTGTAATGGAGGAGTGCATAGACCCTATACTGAGCCCTCATAGATCTCGACCACAGCATATTTAAATGTGCCTCTGAAGTGTGCGCCTGGCTTCAAGATTTTTGAATATGCAACTCCATTCACTGTTCGAAAGTGTTGGTTATATCTACCAATATAGTGGTCTCGCTCACACAACAATATGATCTAGTAGAAAAATCTGGTATAGGTAGTCAATAATAACAATATGTCAAGGTGCACCCAATATATTGTGCTGAACCTAACAGCTATCAAATTGCCTCAATAAAGCACTTCTTCCTTTAATCTATGATAAGGATTAAAATCTAACTCATTTTTGTGATAAAGTTGTCACTTCACGACCCTCTTTTTATAATGTGTGACAACTAGAAACAGGAAAATTTAGGAAATTGTTAAGTGTTACAATCACAGGCACAGAAAGATTAAGGAATTTGACAACTAGACCCCTGAGACCAGGATAATAGACCAATTCCAAAGAAGTCCCTGAAAACTTCGCAAAAGAAAAATGAGCTTTTAAATCGTTCCAGTACATGCTATATGATCCATTTGATGATTTTCATCAACCAGTATCTTTCGCATTAAAGTCTGAAATCTAGGTCACTATGTTTTTTTTTTTTTTTTTTTGGAAGCCGAGCAGAGCACATTCAAAGACTGTTGCCAAAGGAAAAATCGCCTTCTAAAGATCTCTGTAGAAATAACAGTTTGAATGCAAAGAGACTATTCCGAATAAAAGATGGTTGTAAGTCTAACACAGTATAATGAAGAATCACATTAAATCATAGGATCCGAAAATTGACTCTTTATTCTTCAAATGAAAACATCGTGAATTGGTGTTGTATGTATTATCAAAAAATTAATTCGAGGACTAAGTTCATTTAAACCCATGAACCCTAACTCTGACGAGACATAAGCCTTGGTCTCTAATCCACAGTTATTAGCAATTGTATATGGTATACGAGGTACAGTAATATATACCCAAGATACTGCATAACATATAGACCGTTCCTCCATCCCATGACTACCCTTCACTCCTTGTAACTCTTTCCCACATCATGGACGATTCTATCTAAATGCTCATAAATCTAAAATTTCAAAAATTCCATTTATACTTTAGTAGTCATATATAGTATGTTAGGATTTTGGGTAATGGTGAATTTATTAAGCGCTAAGGGGAAAAAAGAATAAATTGGACCAACACGATTCTCAAAAACCCCTCATGCAATGAGACCGTTTTGAGCAAAGAAACAACAAAACAAAACACGCAAGCTAATAGAATCTACTCTACTCTATCAGCTACAGAAGTAACTAATAATCAACCCTAAAGTACAATCTTGTCACAACCTATCCTTATCGACGCCGCCTGCTACGAAGATCCCTTCTTGTTCTTTGTCGCTCTTTGACCACATGTTTTTGGCGACACAGCCTGTGGGGCACTGCTTGACCTGGCTATGCTCTCCTCACGCTGTGACCCTATCGGAATCACCAACACCTCCGATTACTGAATAATATATGCATAATATGTAAACAAGCACGTAGAATATATTATGTAAAATTCCCTAACATATCTGCTAGACTGTGCTTCAAATATCAAGGATTTAAAACCATAATTTCGAGTTAGCTATATTATAGAAAAAAGAAAAGAAATACTAGATGTAGTTTTGATTCTGTACACATTGGGGAAAATCTTTTCTATAAGTTCTTTCCAAATGGTTTAATTTGATATTGATCAAAGGTAGCTATTTATATAGTTGATGTTTTTAGTTTTGATTCTATACACATTGGGGAAAATCTTTTCTTTTATAACAACTAAAGAAATTGGTACGATCAACTACACCTTGTGTAAAGCACCATGAGCATTTTTCAATATGATACCATCTAATGGCTTATAAAATGCTATTTCATGAAAATTCTTGTTGACAAGATTACCTTTTCTAGCCCAAACATATATAGATAAATAGAGGGTTTGGAACCAGGCTATCCACACATTGCAAATCGACAGTTTGATTATAACATATATTAAAGCCATGTGTTGAAATCTTCAACAGATAGATTCACCAGCCCCTAATATTATCAACGGGTAGAGAATTTTTCATTTCAATCCATCAACTAAAAGTAGTTGCAGATGTTGGCCAACCTCCAATATTATCGCAAGATAGAGATTTTTGGTTCTTGACTCCATTCACGCAAATCAAAGGATGTTTACCATCCTCTAATATTTGCAGATCCTCATCATCCTCCAACAACATCTAGGGAAAAAAGCACTTAAACCCCATGTACTTCAGCGTTTTGGCACATTGACACACTCAACTTTCATAATAGGCATTTAAACACCCTATCAGTCATATTCCGTTAGCTCCGTTAATGTTCCCACAAAAAAGTCCTTATTACCCCTAAAATCAACGACTCCTCCACCTTCTTCACAATACCTTCAACAATAGCTTCTTGAATTAGATTAATCAGGTAACCTGGAATCGTCAACCTGATGAACTAGATCGAACATCAGGAATCGATTTAGGGTCAATACAGTTGCTGAGTCGTTCCCTTGTCGAGTTGGAATCGTACACCCGAATCCATCGATTTGGCTTCTTTAGCAATTAGCAGCAACTATTTATGAGATTGGTGAAGCAATGGACGTGAAATTCTTATGAATACGCATCGCCGATGTCCAACCTTTTTTCTTGGTGGATGTGTCGTCGAGGAGCTTCGTCTAGAGAAAGGTGTATCACATGGTGTACAGAAGGCAGTGATGGTGCTGTATGTGGTGGTGTGGTGTGACGGCGAGGCTGAGGGAGGGGGAGTTTGGGTGAGCGTTGGGGGAAGGGGGCAAGTAGAATTAGGGTTTACAAATTATAAGGGTATAAATGGCATTTTTTGTGAATAAGCATGACTATATAAGTTTTCATCGATATTGAGTGACGATCAAATCTTGTTTATGATAAGATTTCGTGAAAACTTAATGCTAATTGTGTTAATAAAAACTTTAAATCGTATCGATTATATTAATTACGAAACTTCTTAAATTACGTGTTAAATAATAAAAACAAAAAAAATTACAATAATTATAGGACGGAGATAATATTAAAGTTCTTCAATGGTTAAACTTAGGGTTTTGGTGGACATTTTCCATTCACATGATGCAATTATAAACTATTGCATATCAACATGAAGTTCCTAATGTGTCCAGCCACATCCTTTACTGCTCGTCTTTTCATCTGATATTGTCTCCGGTTCCTTTCTCCTCAGTAGTAGTAATCTTTTTTAAATGACAAAATATTTTTCTTTTGAAAAATAACACAAATTTCTCCATATTATCTGTATCCCTTCTTTTTTAATTCAAACCAAAACCCTAATATTTTCCGACCACCTTCACATATCCATAGCCGTCACCCACCACTATAACTCCACTGAATACCCTCACCAATCTCCACAAACATCGAATCTTTTAGTAAGGTTTTTTACATATCGCTTAGCGGAATTGATATTCTGACCAAGTTGCTCAGCGGGTTGTCTGCGTATTTGCGGAGTTCAAGATCAGGTCAAGTATAATACAGATTATGATCGAAGCTTCTATTAATGAAAGCGACCGTTAAATAATTAATAAAAAGGGAACAGAGGATGTGGAGCATAATTACACTATCCATGTGAACTAATGAAAAGCAAACAAATAAGAAATATCGTCTCCTTGAACTGATAAGGACGGCATTGACAACCCTCGTGGAACCGCTGGATCGTTGGTCGTTTTCCTGAAATTACTGAGAAGGTCGAACATGGTGTCCCTTCTTCGATCCATTGCGATCATCTGTTTCTTTGAATAGCCTTGGTGGTTTGAGTTTGAGTCATTGCGCTCCTGTATTATCCTTTTGAGTCATTGTCACGGGTGAGAACTAATTGGGGAGCGATGGGCATCCCCCATCCTCTTTGCATGCATGCAGCGGTTTCTATGCCGTTGTGGCGGGGCCACGGGTTACTCTCTGCAGGGAGGCCCAAATTATCTCAATGTAGGCAAACGATACCTCATTGAATACGTATAAGAGGTACAAGGCGACGCACAGAGTCGGCATGTGCGAAAACAGAATCTATTGGGTAGCCCGGCTGACGATTGACACTTTATCTTATCTCTATACTCCGAGTCGGTCATATCCTTGGAGTTGTCGCTCTATCGCGAGTCATACCTGATTCGACCTATCGCGGGTTATGCTCTGAAGAGAAAGAGACTGCTAGATTCTGAAACGGTACCATGGAGGTGCCGATCGCCCCGTCAGTGATTCGGACAGACCCTTTAGCAGCTGGCCCTCGACAGCACCCTCGATAGCTCTCTCGACAGCACCCTTGACAGTACCCACTATAGTGACAGACCCCATACCAGCACCAGTGATAGTGCCGGAGCTGTAGCCTATACCGATAGTTGAGGCTGAGATGGGGACAATAGGGGATGTAGCAGCAGTGGTAGAGCCAGAGCCAGAGGTACAGGCCGATCCAGAGCCAGAGGCACAGGCTGAACCAGAGGCAGTTATCGACCCCGAAGAAGAGGATCCAGAGGAGGATCCCGAGGAGGAACTTGAGGAGGAGGTTCCCGAGAACGACCCTGAGGAGGAGGTTCCCGAGGACGACTCTACGGAGGAAGTTCCTAAGGAGGAGGTCCCTATTATTGAGGTCCTTAGAGAAGGGGAGGACGATGATCAGTTTGATTGGGGTTGGGACGATAATGAGGGTTGGCATAATGCTGAACCTCCGATTAGCCGGGAGATGACTCCCGATGTTATGGCTGAGCTCTTCACACCTATAGAGTCGAACTCAGACTCAAATGCAGATTCAGCCCTAATCCCAGCTCAGGACTTGGGTATAGATAGAGATACGAACTCCGACCCCGACTCTGCCCATGACCCCAACTCGGATTACCTTTCCGAGTGTGACACTGACTCCGACTAGGATCAGCTCCAGGGCTATTCATAGTAAATTGAAAAATATCTATATTTGTATGTACATATACGGTGAAAGGACTGTCTAATGCTTGGGGTTGAATACAGTCCTTTACTCTCTTTTGGTGTAGCCTGAAAAAGGCGTCTTTTACGGAGAATAAATGGAGTGATGTTTCTAAATGCAAACTTCTTGTTTTGACATGTAAATGCTTTATCCTATTAACGGTGTTGAATATCAATGATTGTTATACAGATATGTCGCAAGAAGCAGCAAACATGTCCTAAGATGGGGCCATGAATGAGTCGCAGGAGGCTGGGAGCATGTCATCTCCTGACCTAAACATACTCCTACAAGGGGCAATCAATAGCAACACTATGCAATATCCACCAGCCCCTAACGCTCTTGAGCAATTGGTGGGGAAACTGATCAGAGAAAGAAGGAGGGATAACCCCACCTAAGCACATGACGGTGATCATTACTCCCGTCGTATCCTAGCCTACAACCCTCCCAGATTCTTCGACACGGACGATCTTGCAGTATTGGAGGATTGGATCCGTGAAATGGAGAAGCTATTTGATTTGACGTAGTATCCTGATCAGTGGAAGATATACTGCACTGTTTACTATATGAAGGGAGAGGCCGATGTCTGGTGGCGTACGGTGGAAGAATGTGCTGACGGATCAGGGTTTAATTGGTTACAGTTCACTGAGCTCGCCAAGGGTCGGTTTTATCCATATTCCTTGAGAGATCAGAAAAAAGAGGAGTTTAAGAAGTTTCTGCAGCGGGACATGACCGTTTATGAATATGCTGCAGAGTTCACTAGCTTGTTGCGTTTCCAACCGCCACATTGCCATTTGGACAGGGAAAAACAGAAGCAATTCATTGAAGGACTCAACTAGAGGATTAGGGATAAGGTAACGGGCCAGAAACACGCCTGCTACCAGGACTTGTATGACTGCGCTGCCAGCAGTGAACGGTACCTCATTGCCAAAGATGAGCATTTTGGTCGTTCGAAGAGGAAGATGGATGATCGAAGATCAAGCGACGGCCCATCGCATGGAGGCGCTAGTAGCTTAAACCAACAAATGGTTCCTTACAACTCGTCGCCCAGAAATCGAGCTGGGGGGGAAGGTATGGCAATCAGCACAGATAGTCCCAAGGCTCACGGGCAGGTTCAGATGGATTTTAGCAGTCCAGAACGGGCACTGAGGGACGGTTTACTACCAATATCAAATGCCATCAGTGCGGAAGGATAGGACATATGGCGAAGGACTGTCGGACCGGTCCATGCCATAATTGTGGGGAGCGCGGTCACATCAGTAGGGACTACACAAAGAGGAATGATAATAAGAGGAACCCAGTCAGAGAAATAATAATCAGAGGACTGGGAATTAGAGAAATGACAATCGGGGGAACTACATCGAGAGGTCGGTTGCTGTTGCACGTCCTCAGGTACAGATGAATAGGGCAGAAACAACCCAACAACAGCCAGCCAATAACCGAGTTTACATGATGAATCCCCAGGAGGCCCAACAAAGTCGAGTTACCGTGATCGGTAATCTCCAACTCTTTTCAAACAATATCAATACTTTGTTTGATTCGGGTGCAACGCAAACTTTCGTGTTTGGGTTAACCTAGTATCAACAAAAATACAACGAGGTATTCATATTGGGTTACCAACGGGGGAGATTTTCGTGTGCGATCACGTTATTGCCCATGCCCCTATCGTCATAGGGGGAGAGGAATGCCCAACCGATCTCCTTGTTTTTTACCTCCATGACTTTGATGTCATTTTGGGAATGAATTGGTTGAAAGGACATAAAGCGGTCATCGATTGTAAAAAGAAGATAGTAACGTGTAGGAGTTCTAAGGGAGGAAAGATTAGATACCACAGAGAGGGTTCAAAGGCAGAACTACAGCTGGTATCAGCCCTTGTAACACGAAAACTGTTAAAAAAGGGATATCACGGATATCTCTGTAGCTTGAAAGATTTGACTAATAAGGAGATAAATCTCTCTGATATCCCAATAGCGTGAGACTTCCCTGATGTATTTCCGGATGAGATTTCAGGGATGCCGCCAGTCAGGGAGATTGATTTCGCCATCGATCTGCTGTCAGGTGCAGCGCCAGCATCTAAGACTCTGTATAGAATGGCGCCTGCGGAATTGAAGGAGTTAAAGAGCCAACTGGAAGAGCTTCTTCAGAAGAGATACATCCGCCCTAGTGTGTCTCCATGGGGCACACCTGTCTTATTTGTTAAGAAAAAGGATAGGAGTATGAGACTCTGCATCGACTACCGCGAGCTGAACAAGCTTACCATCAAGAACCGGTATCCCTTACCGCGGATTGACAAACTCTTCGATCAACTACAGGGGGCAACAGTGTACTCAAAGATAGATCTTCGTTCTGGGTATCACCAATTAAGTGTCTAACCTGACGATGTGTCAAAGACCTTATTTCGTACCCGCTATGGACATTACGAATTCCTAATGATGCCGTTTGGACTTACCAATGCCCCAGCAGTCTTTATGGACATGATGAACTGAGTCTTTAAACCATACATTGACTGGTTTGTTGTGGTATTCATCGATGACATCTTGGTATACTCTAAGACACAACAAGATCATGAGGAACACCTCCAAACTATTCTCGAGACTCTGCGATTTCACCAGTTGTATGTCAAACTCAAGAAGTACGAGTTTTGGTTGCAAGAAGTCGCGTTTCTAGGGCATGTGATTTCTAGAGAAGGAATAAGGGTAGACCCGAGGAAGATCGAGTCAATGATTAATTGGACCAGGTCGATAAATGTCACAGAAGTAAGAAATTTTCTTAGCTTGGCCGGATATTATCGTAGATTTGTTGAAGATTTCTCCAAGATCGCCATGCCTTTAACTAACTTGACACGGAAGTCTCATAAGTTCCTATGGACTGCTAAGTGTGAGGGCGCATTCGTGGAACTTAAGAAGCGTATCACATCAGCACCAGTACTCACCCTTCCTTCTGACGAGGAAGGATTTTGTATTTACAGTGATGCATCTGTTCAAGGTCTTGGGTGCGTACTTATGCAGCATGGAAAGGTGATTGTATATGTTTCAAGACAATTGAAACCGTATGAGCGTAACTACCCTACTCACGACTTGTAATTGGCAGCAGTAGTATTTGCTCTGAAAATATGGAGACACTATTTGTATGGAATTTCCTGTCAGATCTTCACCGACCACAAGAGCTTGAAGTATATTTTCACTCAGAAGGAGTTGAATATGCATCAGAGGAGATGGTTAGAATTTCTAAAAGATTACGATCTGGACATCCAGTATCATCCTGGAAAGACGAACGTAGTAGCTGACGCCTTGAGTCGAAAGGATAGAAAGGCAGAAGGCACTTTACATTTGCTAAGAATCACAGAGGTTGAGGTGATTGATGACTTCTGCAAATTGGAATAGAGATCCGTCCGACATCCTGTGACAATATACTTGCGAACATGCAAGATCAACCTATTCTTCAGGAAGAGATATTGCAAGCCCAAGAGGCAAACGAGCAGATGAGGAAGTTTAGGGAAGAAACCCTACAAGAAAAAGCAAATGGTTTTGTGATTCACGAGGATGATACCTTGAGGTTTCGAGGACGGCTCTGTGTGCCAAATGACCACGCTTTGAAGAGAAAGATCATGGAAGAGGCTCATCAAACCCCTTATTCTGTTCATCCAGGAGACAATAAGATGTATCAAGATCTACGACAATATTTCTTGTGGGGGAACATGAAAAGAGAAGTTGCGGAGTTTGTAGCAAAATATATTACTTGTCAGCAAGTTAAGATTGAGCATCAACGAGCCGAAGGTTTACTAGAGCCTTTGGAAATGGGATTCAATCTCGATAGATTTCATAGTCGGTCTTCCAGTAATGATAAAAGGGATGAACTCTATCTGGGTGATTGTGGACCGATTGACTAAGTCAGCATATTTTCTGCCAATAAAAAACACTTAGAGTGTTGACCGTCTAACGGAAGAATATGTAAGAGAAATAGTCAGACTACATGGAGCTCCAGAATCCATTGTTTTTGATAGAGATATGAGGTTTCAGGCACATTTCTAGAAAGGCTTACAGAAAGCCTTTGGTACGAAATTGAATTTCAGCACTGCTTTTCACCCAACTTCAGATGGACAAACAGAAAGAACAATCCAGACACTAGAAGACATGTTGCGATCATGTGCCTTGGACTTCTAAGGATCATGGGATTGACACTTGTCTTTGGTGGAATTCACTTATAACAACAGTTTTCATTCCAGTATCGGTATGGCACCGTACGAAGCCCTTTATGGAAGGACATTGCTTTACTGGCATGACATTGAGGATACGATAGTCATTGGGCCAGAGTCATTACGAGAGATGACAGAGGCCATCAAACAGATCAGAAATAGATTGAAGACGGCTCAAGATCGTCAAAAGTCGTACGCAGATATGCGACGAAGGCCGCTCGAGTTTGATGTGGGGGATCCTGTATTTCTGAAAGTTCCTCCCACGAAAGGTGTTATGCGATTTAGGAAGAAGGGAAAGCTAAGCACACGCTACGTAGGACCTTATGAGGTTCTGGAACGGGTTGGGAAAGTTGTATACAGGTTTGCACTTCTAACTAACCTTCAGGCGTGCATAACGTATTCCATGTATCATAACTGAGGAAATACATGGCAGAACCAAGCCATGTCATTCAGCACGAGCCAATCATTCTAGAAGAGAATCTGACATACGAGGAGCAACCTGAGCAGATCTTAGATCGTCGTGAGAAGATCCTCAAAAATCGTATCATTTCACTGGTGAAAGTCCTCAGGGCTAACCACCTAACCTCGGAGGCAACTTAGGAGGAGGAAACAATGCGGAAGCAATACCCGCATCTATTTTTCAGTAAGCCATCACTTGCCCTTATTTAAATCAGTTTCAGGGACGAAACTTCCTAAAAGTTGGGGGTGATGTAATACCCGAGAATATTTGGGAATTTAGAAACGAATATATAACGTTACGGTTTTAAAATAAATCATACTTAAAGGTTATATATTTAAATCTAAGAAAATATTTGATTATTAAATCAAATATGACGATGGAATATTTTGGAATGATAAGTTGAACGCGCCAATAAATATTACGAACGAATAACGTTACAACGTTATAAACGTTGCGCGTTAGGGTTAGCGATTATAATCCCAAAAATAATGGATTATGACTCGGGAGGTCTTATTTTCATGTACGGGATAAATCTATCGATGCAAATAGATTTGTCATGGATTAATATTATGAAATTTGGGTGAATAATGGATTGAACGAGACGTATCGTGAGACGGAACGTGGGATATTAACCCACCTCACATAATTCTCCCACTCCCTCCACTTCCTCACTTTTCTTCCACTCCCGCCTCCCTTTCTCTCATCACTCACCCCAACTTCAACCACCGTCACTCTCCCCTGCTTCCCACCAGTCAGTCGCCGCAGCTGCCACCATCTCCGGCCACCTCTCCTGCAGCCAACGCATTCATCATCACTTGTATCACTTCATCACCACACCTTCATCAACATCATGTTCATCATCGTTGCGGCGCCACAAGAGCTGGAACAGCAGCGGCAACCGGAGGGGAGGGACATCATCGGCAGTCCGACCAGAGAGCAACAACGGTTTCATCCGTGTGATAGTGTGCTTAAGGAAATCAAACGTGTTCGAGATAACCTTATTCGTTCGAGACGCCTCTTTTATTCGTTCACACACGTTCGTTGCTTTCCTGCATGCTTTGGAACATGTTTTGATATGTATCATGTGTGTGAAATGGTTTGGATGCGTTGTGGTGTGAATCGAGGAATCTGTGGCGTTAGATGGAGGTTTCCTGCAGGTTCTGCGCAGTGAACAGTCGCGGCCGCGACCATCCTGGGTCACGCCCGCGACGGGGGAGAAATCTGGGAATTTGGTTCACAGGCACGTCGCGGCCGCGATACGCTCGGTCGCGTCCGCAACGGCCTTCTGGCCAGGAAAAATATGTTTTTGTGCTTCGAACCTTAAATCTAAATGCGTATTTGAGGTATATAACCCATACGCATGGAAATATAATGTCAAACGTGCATATACGATCACGTTTGAC
>JAOVYX010019127.1:0-48468 GCA_035668315.1 Drosera spatulata
GAAATTGCTGAACTTTCATCGCGACTTCCAACAACAGGTCATAAGCTACAGTCTCTGCTACAGAACCACACTACAACCACCGACACCGACAAAAGTAAAAGGCGCTATCAATCATCTAGTAGCAACTTTTTACACCTACTTGAAAGCAACATTAATATCGAGACTCAAGTAATGGAGACTTCTTAACCAACTTGCTAAGATACTTACTCTAGGATTACTATTCTCATCCGTACTGCTTGAGAAAATTATATAAAGTTGAATTTTGCCAACAAGCTCATGCTCCGGCTCATGGTATATAGACCACCAGCGCAGCTTGTCACTCTGCAGGAGCACGTCAATGGTAAGTTTCCCACAAAAATATCAATGACAATATATAGGGTGTCAGAAGTAATACAGGATCATCAGCCACATCTGCAACTTGGGCGACAACACGACCGCATGTCCTTCCCTTGGAATCTTGGACTTCAGCAATCAAATCATCTCCTAGGCCATCCGGGAAGCTGCAAGGTTTGTCCATGGCATTATAAGAAATAAACTCGCTAACTAGATAAAGGAACTAAGAAGCACACTTACAATACGTGTGTCTCCCCTGAACCAGGTTGCATTCGAACAGCATCCTCCTCAGGCGAACTCTTTAGTCTCAAGAGACAGGAGTATAACTCTAGCAGTTTCGTCAGAATGTAAGATAAAAACAAAAAGAGTGTCAGCAAGAGAACATCTGACTAATGACTGAAAAAGATAGGCACGAGGACAAACAGTGAGGTGGAAGTGTAAGCCATTGCATCATCGCGACAAAAGGAAAGCAGTTCATTCTCTGAATGGGTTGTGGGTACCTTGCACAGGTTCATATGACGATGAATTCTGCCTCAGTGTAGTCACACCAACTTTCAGAAGACCAGAAACCTGTTTTATATAACGAGTCCCAGCTTTCACATATGCCAAGCTCTTGTGTGAGAATGAGCCATTTGCAGGCTTATGTACTGCAAATGGGACTCTTCGTAGCGCCATCCACCCAGAAGAAAACTTCGAATGTACAATCTTTAAGTGGTTCCGGGCAGATTCTAGCTTTACTTTAGGAGCCTTTAATGAATTGAAACTGCAACCAGTTGGCAAATCCACTCCCATCTTCACCTTACGTACTGCAACAACAATTGTTAGGAAATTGAAATTCACACATAACAGTGAGGCAAAATATATGAAAAACAGGAGGAATAAATATATTCATCACTACCTTCAGCCTTCATTTTGCCAATTATCTTCTTAGGTTTTGAAATAACACCATCCACTGTAATTTCTGACGCTTGCTTCGATAAGATCTCCTCTTCTGATTGCAGGAGTACAGGTTGCAAGCTGCAATTGCATGATAACAAAGTACCACCACATTAAAGAACAATGAATATGTACGTTCGGAAAAATATCATGTAATTCTACTAGGGAAAGCGGTTCTAGAGAGTGGCATGCATTCTTCATTTTGATGCCCCTTTTAGTATTAGCCCAGGCTCAAGGGAAAGAAAAGCCAGGAACAGATGGTACAGCCTCAAATAATCACACCTCCACGAATATCATGATAAAACGAGAGATGATATAGATTCTAGAGGAAACATATGATCGAGAGAGAGAGAGAGAGAGAGAGAAGAAAAGAAAAGAAAAGAGAAAAAAAGAAAAAAGAAAAAAAGTCACTACAAGAGAGCCAAAAAAAACTGACCTGAATGAACTTCGCAACAAAGCACACTCATTTTCCAAGAAGACAGGTGCTTCCTGCAAGCCCCTGGCCCAAGCATTGAGGCAGAGTCTAACACAAGCCTCGTAGGCAATGACAGAATGCCACGTCCCAAGGGTGCTGGATTTCATTCACAACATGTAGATAGAAATACAAAAATCACGCCAAGGATTTGGATTAAGCAACGTCTATTACACATATCATTAAGATAGATAATCGTAGAAGGTACCTCGCTTGGAAGGTAGGCAAACGAGGTGGGAGAGAACCAGAAGGTCCAGCAGACTCAGCATTGGAAGGGTTTCTGTGAAATGATTTATTATTTTAGTGCTTTCACATCAAGATTGTCTTAACTCTTAACAGCACGGTTTTACACATTTGGGATGCCCTACACTGAAAACTGAAATCCTCCCATATGCATACGTAATATATGCAGGAACATAGATACCAAACTAAATGATTAGTAACTTTGATGCACATACAAAAATAAAATTAGACAAAACTTTCATTGCCCCAAAAAATTAGACAAACCTTGCAAATGAATCCAGTATTCTCTTGTCAACATCAGGCCCGTGATTAATTCTTGTTGATGCAATTTTCTCAGGTCTTACTTCCTTCAACAAGGGGCTCCGAGCACCAGACATATTTCTCGGCGCTCCAGATTCTACTTCAAGCTCTGCACTTTCACTATTCTCCTGGCCAGAAACTGAAAAGGGAGATGCAGTAGGAACACCTTCTTCATCAAAGTACTTCCTGTTCTGCAATCGTCTGGGTTTCCTCTGCCGCACAAAAGAGTCAAAATCAAGCAAAAAAATTTAACATGCAAAACTCCATTTATGGAATTAAGAATAATACTAACAAAAATGACGGGAATAGGAAAAAAAGATGCTAACACTGTGCGGAGGAAAGAAAACATAATCCTAAACTAGATTAACCAGAAAGTTACACAAACCTTGTTAGCAGCAGTTCCTACAATTGTCCTCGAAGTTGCGCTCGAGGTATATCCTCCTGATCCATAAGCTCTTGAACAAGAATCAACACCGCCATTGCTACCAACTTGTGCAAATGAAGATTCCGAGCTTGCAGCAGAATCTGAAGGCTCATCATCAACTTCCATATAACCATTGTGCTGAACCGAATATCTAGTCTCTGCCTTCACCAACCTCTGAACCTCATTGCTACCACTCTTCCCGCAACCTTCCACCAAAGAACCCCCATTTGAGTAAGAACGACCAATCCCATAAGTTCCCTGTCTGTGGAATTTCATCGGATTGGTGAACTTATAATCAGCAGGAATGCTAGGGGGGCGATCATCGCCCGGGGAAGAACCAAAGGAGTACCTTCCACATGAAACATCCTCCTCCGATTCGGAAATCATCTCAGCCTCAGAACCAGACACACTATCTTGCCTATGAATAACACTAGACAAGGGAATCGAACCGGGCGGCAAATGCCCACTTTGAAATTTACCAGGAGGAGGCATTCCAAACCCTCTGCCATTACTCCTGATACCCATTACAGGATCAATTCGCTTCCTTTCATCCGAAAATGACTGTGCAACTTCACCATTAACAGAACCCTGGCATTCATGTTCATTTCCAATATTAGCAAGCAATAACCAAAACCCACATAAACTCACTACCAAAACATCAATCAAAACCTCATAAAACAAAAACCATTGAAAATCCAGAAAGGAAATGACTTCAAAATGTGAAATTGAAACTCCAACTTGACATGAACAGAACCCTAAAGTTCTCTTTTTACTTCCACAATCAGCAAGACCAAAACAAGCCCACATAAATTCACAACAAAAACAACACCAAAAACCCAGTAGTACGCAAACCCATTACAATCCGAACACAAAAAATGACTAAAAATGTGAAATAGACTCTGAACTTCACCATAAACGGAACCCTAACATTCAGATTCTGTTTCCAATCACCAAACCAAAACCAATCCACTAAAATTCACAACCAAAGCATCACTCAAAACCTAGTAAACCACAAACCCATCACAAAAATGAGGGCTTATATGAAGCAAACCTGTTTAACCCATTTGAGGGCTGTGTTGTCTAATCCCTGAGTGAACATTTTCTGATCCAAAACAGCAACCCTGATCAAGAAATTCACAAAATCGGATCATGAAACAGTTAACTCATGTGATGAAAAAGCTTGGAACTTGAGAATGAAGCAATGGGTTGGCACTTGGTATTGAACTCAAAACAAGTGAAATTTGTCTGATTTCGGAAAATGGGAATTTCGGGGTCATCGAATGATGTTTTTGTGTGTGATGAGGTTTGGGTTTTCGGTTTGCTTGACGCAATTGGGTCTAGGAATCTCCAAGTCTCTGAGATGGACAGGACTGTGTGTGTCGATGTTATTTTTAAAAATTATTTTTGGTGTATGAATAAAACTAACACGCAAGATGACATAGTCATAGTTAGCAAAACTACGATAAAAATATTATATGAAAATTATACGTATAAAATTTATGATAATCATTAATAGAATGGATAAAAAAAATAAATAATATTAAAATCAGATATGATAATCGAACGGAACGTAACAATATGAGTATAATATATTTTTCCATAAAAAATACAAGATAAAAAATATGGGATTATATGGAATGTTTAATATTATAGCATAAAAACATATTTATAATGTAAAAAATATATAAACACAAAGCATCATATTCATCATAAATTTTGCAAAAAGATAAAAGACTTTAAGAAATCATCCATCTAAAAACAATGACTAACATGATACTAAAACTCAAAATAGTAAACATTGTTCAATTAAATATTCAACGCCTTGATCATTTGGGCATTCATCTTGAATTAGCTGAGTACCATTATCATCTAAGACATCAAGGTTGATCGGCTCCAAGTCTTTCGTCACCTTGGAATCGTACTTATCCGTCAACATTGTATTCACCCTTACATATACGAATATTACCAATATATTGAGGATCTCGTTAGATAATCTATTTGCATTTTTAGATGTTTGGTTGATTTCTTTTTAATTTATGTGTTTTAAATCTTTTTACTTAATCATTCAATAATTGATTTTTTTATTATTGAGTCAAATCTTGGGCTAACGGGTTAAAAGTTTACGGTCCAAATTAAATAAAATCATTTAACTGAATCGGAGTTATCATACGTACATGTTTAAAACGTGTAACAAACATAACATCGAAAAAAAAAATCACGTATTTTTATGTATCTTTCGAAAATAGACATCAAAACGTGTTTTTTTTACACGAACGATACGTATATAATACGTGTATTATATTCGTTTTTGTTAACTATAAGTCATAGTATAGGACTTATAGGTTCCTAGTACAGAATTACTCCAATGTTGTTACACATCGATATCTTTTTGATGATGTCCGATGTTTCTCGTGGGTTAACACCACATTTGAGGTTTATGTCATGTTTCCACTTGAATAGTTTTTGTACTATTGTTGTTAAGAATCATTATTAGATCACCATTGAATAATTTTTTGTTTTCATTTTAAATAACTTTTTTTGTTATTAAACATCAAGAATGAAGAGTCACTGATGATTGCTCGTTGCCGACAATTATTAGCCATGGTTTCGGAGGTACACGTTTATCATATTTCTCGTGTACAGTATATCTAAACGAACAACGAAAATAGAAAATCAAGAAGAAAAATTCAAATCATTTTAAAAAATAAAATTATTTTTAACAATGTGGATCCTGAATATTATACTCAAATGAAACAAAAAACAAAAATTAAAAATCATTTTTTTGATTTTTTATTTTCGTTTCATTTATTTCAAAAATATATTCGGAAACATATATTTTTGTTTCGTTCGTCAGTGAAACGAAAACACAAAATCAAACACATACTCCCTTCGTCCCATAAACTTTACAATCTTTATGTCGATGCAAAATTTGACACGCGTATAACGATGATCAAACGTAATTTTTTATAAATTTATCGTGAAGCATAGGTGGTTGTGTAAGTTATGTACGTCAACCTAATACGTATTGTGGGACGATCAGATATGATTTGATATGAAAACGAGATTTATATTTATATATATAAAATAATACAAAATATATATATTATAAAATTTATAAAATAAAAAAAGTAAATGATATCAAATATGTCCTAAAATAACTGATCGATTGACTAACTACTACTCCTTTAATAGTTATTTAAAAAAAACTTTCTCCTTTTGTACTCCTAAACGAACATCTGTTGATCTCATGTCATACTACTCCTTTACCTATTGATTCATATGGACTTTCTTCATCTCAAATTAATTAAAATATTTTTTTTATTAATTTTAAAATAAATAAAATAATTTTATTTTTATTAATCTTTTATCATAAAAAACATATCAAATCAATCTCATCTGTTACAATACACTCATTAACTCATTTCACAACTGTTACACTAAACCCCACTATTACAAAAAAAAAAATTCATTTTTATCAAAAACATACATTCACTAACTCATTTCACAACTGCTACACTAAACCCCACTATTACAAAAAAAAATTCATTTTTATCAAAATACATACAAATTTAACACTCGCATAAATTTCCGTGTCGAGTCAAAATATTTTGATTAATTTTGAACAGATGATGTATATGATTTAGTCTTCTTTAGTAATCACCCTGTTACATATCCTGACGATTAGAAACAAAAACATATTCCATGTCCCATAATAACAGTAACATTTATTTTATTTAAATGCTCCATCTTAATTACAACACGATCCATTTGAAAAGTTTTTATCTGAAAATATGCAAAATCAATTCCGCATAGAGGGATACATTACTATATATAAGGGAAAAAAGACGCGACACCATGTCTTTTGGTAAATGAACAATGTAATAAGACTCAAATCTTATTAGGTTATAATTTTAGAAATGAAAAACTATAATTAATGAAAATATATATGTCATTACAAATTTTATAGCAAATATGTAATTTTTCATTACAAAATTACATTAAATCGAAAAGTTCAAACAAATAGTAAAGGTAAAGGAATATTTTCATAAACGTTACAAAAATCTTCATTGCACATGAAAAACGCAAGCATCTAATTAATCAAAATGATAATCAAATGAGGAAAAAAAATTGAATTTAAGTATGAGTACCTTCTACATATACAAACCATAGTATTTTATTAGATTTAAATATTTTTTTTAATTAATTATATTAGATGATAATTAAAATATAAACATGTGAAAAGAGATATCGAGTTGCGGGTGTCCATGGATTGGGTCATAATGGGTTGGATAATTTTACCAATGGGTAAAAAGACCTAGTTTCTATTGGATCCTAAATCCTCGATCCAATATCCAATCTTTTTGCGGGTGCTTGCGGGTTCGGGTTGAATTTTGTCAGGTCTAGTTACAGTACACCCACTATCTTCTCTCATAATTATTACAATAAATCCCACCATCATCAAAAGAAATATTTTTTTTATCGAATTATGTAAAAATTCAACACACACATAAAATCTCGTAACGATTAATTTTTGCAGACGGAATTATTAGAACAATTGAGCAAAATGGATGCTATATCACAAGACAAATCAAGTGACTATATCAAACACCATTGCTTAAGGTGTTATTCGGTCACTATCCGATATAAGGATTCCGAATCGAATCATCTCCAGGAATGCAACATGATCAAGGGAAGCATCACATCTTGATCAAAGAATTTGGCAGTAAGAGATCACTTTTGTTCTTCTTAGAATGTGGTAGTGTGTGTGTCTCTCATCATCTCATGCCCTTTTTATACCCAAAGGAGAAGTGAAGTGAAAAGACTCTCATCAAACGCATTCATCATGATAGAAGATGAATAGTTATAACTTACTATCATTATAACACGCCATAATGTCATATATCATTATTAGTGTAACCAATCATGTAATAATGGCTTAGAATAAGAAAAGTTACGTGAATAAATCTTGTAATTTTCAAGCCATTAACTTGATAATTACTCTAACCCAAAGACAAACATGTGGGAATTGCTTTGTATTCCAAATCATTAATATAGGTCTTAAACTTCATGAATATTTGAAAATCACAAGATTTGAATCTTAAAGCTTAATTTTAGAACACACTAAATATGTTTTAAAAGTAAATATGTTTGATAAAAATGAGTTTCAAAATTAAACATACTTCAACAATCCCCCACAAGTTTCAAATCTTAAGGCTTTAAGAAGAACATTTATGAAGATGTCTTAAATACTTAAATCTTCACCTAGACAAACTATATGCCAAGCATAATGCATAGTGAACGAATCTTGAACTAGCACCTTTCAAGAGATATAAATGTCACAGTTTAGCCAACTCAAGTGCATATGCGTGGTGAACGGAGTTTTGAACCACCACATCACTTTTAAAATCAACAATGCCCACAGGGTTGCTCATTACGACCTTGAGTTTAATCCATTTCTGTTTAGGCCTCTAGGAATCCTCGATTCCATAGGAGACGACCACATCTCCATCCCAACATAGGTAAGTTCTTCATGTGCACTCCTTTTAAATCACATTGTACACACAATGCCTTGAACATATATTAAGACTTCAGTAATCATCCTCTCTTACTTGTTGAAGGTCATGGGTTTATCATATTTCAGTATTGGGCTCTAGAAGTTCGCCTAAAGACTTCATAAAAGATGATCAATTCTTCATCCAAACATAAGTGAGTCCTTCAGATGTGCTCCTGTCTAGTCACACCCGTACTTAACGTGCTCCGGACCCATTAAGGCATAAAAGTCAACCTCTAAACAGACATAAAGATATGCACTATAATAAGAATGAGTCATTAAATTTAAAGTGCAACACAATCATAATCTATTTATATTTGATTCTTTAAGTCTAGAATTACACAAGGTAGACAAAGTTTTGAATCAAAGCAATTCAAAGGTAGATACAAATACAATAGATTATTTACATAGGCCTTAGACCTATTCCTGCAGAAGATCTTAAACGAAGGTCCTTTTTCATACCTTTCGTCATAGGATCTGCTATATTCGATGAAGAACGTATATCAATCACTGAGATAACACCATGGCTTATGAGCATATTGACATAACCATGCTTCAACCGAATAGTTTTTTCTTCTTCCATTGAACAAAGAGTTCTCCGCCACAGCACTCGCCACTTGATTGTCACAATAGATAGAGATTGTTGTAAGTTTCAACCTCTTCAATGGAAGATCCAACAACAAATCCCTTAGCCACTCGACTTTATCTCTTGCAGCAGCCAAAGCAAAGAACTCGGACTCCATAGATGATTGTGCTATCATCGTTTGCTTCTTGGACTTTCAAGGCACAACGGCTCCTCCCAAGGTGAACACAAAACCGCCCGTAGAACGACACTTATCCGGTCCTGAGCACCAACTCGCGTCCGAGTAGCCTTCAACCACGGTAGGAGAGCCTGCATAGAACAATCCATAATTAAGAGTTTTTTTTAGATACCTCATTAACCTCTCACAGCTACCTATTGTGCTTTCCCTAGATTGGTAGTATACCTACTAAACATTCCAACCGTATAAGCAATATCAGGCCTCGTACACCCCATGGTATACATTAGACTACCAATGACCTTTGCATGCTTCATTTGTCTCACTGGCTTCCCGGTATTTCCACGGTGATTATAGTCGTACAACACTTGAAGCTCTGGTAAGTCGAAGTATCCATACTTCTTCAACATGTTCTCTATGTGATGAGATTGAGCAAACCAATCCAATCTGCTTCAACATAATAAGTAAGAAAATCATCACCAAATGATTTTACTTTATTTAACCGTTTGGACCTTGGCTCTTCATCTACAGGATCACGGGTACTATCAGACTCCTCTAGTTCCATGTCATCTTCATGAATTTCTGAAGAAATAGTCAGATCAAGAATAGACCCATTATTATCTTTCATAGTGTTCGCGCCACGATCTTTAAGAGCCACATGCTTGTCCTTGATGAACAAGCCTTCGAAATACTCTGTATCCCTTGTATCAATGATGGAATTGGTCCCCAAATCCAAGAATCTTCGAGCATCACTATCTTCGACATACCAGAGGAAAACACATCTATTTGTCCTTGGACCAACCTTAGGCATTCTCACGTCCAAAATTCTCACATAGGAAAGACACCCTCATACTTTAAGAATTTCTAAAGAGGGAGGATATCCATACCAATGCTCAAAAGGAGAGATCTTAGTCTTGACAAAAGGAACTTGATTCAGGATGATATTCGCCATCAAGAGTGCATCTCCCTAATAACACTTGGGAAGTCCAGAAATGAGTAATATAGAGTTCATCATCTCTGTCAAGATACGATTTTTTCTCTCTGTAATGTCATTGGATTATGGTGAATAAGGAGTCGTTGTCTCGGGTACTGTGCCATGCTCCTTGAAGTACTCAGTCGCTTCTCTTGAGATGTACTCACCTCCTCGATCACTTCTAAGCCTCTTTACAGATCGACCCAGTAACTTCTCAACCCTTGCTCACAAACTTCCCAAAGACTTCATCTTTGGAGTTTAGCAGGTATACATGACAAAATTTTGAGCAATCATCAGTGAAAGTAACAAAGTACTTCATACCTTCTCTTATGACAAAGTTTTTGAAATCACACACATCGGAGTGAACCAATTTCAACAACTCGGTGTCTCTACCAACATGAGGATAGGGCTTGTGTGTGATCTTGGCTTGCACATAAACCTCACATTTATCAGGTTTGTCACCCCTACAGTCAGGAATTAACCCCAACTTGCTCATATCTCACAGCTTCCTATAATTTACATGGCCAAGTCTTCTATGTCACAACACTGAAGAGTAAGTGAAAACATGAACTACATTGATAATAGGAGTAGAGGGTACAACACTCATGAGAAACATGTTATCCCTCTGATAAGCATATCCAAAGAAAACATCATTCACTAACATTACCGTTGTTGCACTGTGAAAATCTAGACGCATATCCGCATCACATAGCAAGCTACTAGAGACAAGATTGCTACCAATAGTGGGAACATGCTTCACACCTTTCAAAGTGAGTTCAAACATTCCAGAAGTGAGTTCTCCTCCTTGACCGGAGAGTATGTAGTAAACATAGAATGATCCTTGCACACATGACATGATGCCCCTGTGTCCAAGTACCACTCCGAGAGCTTAGACGAACTTGCCACCTTTAAGATCTTTGCTACATAGTCCATCAGCACCGTATTGTCCATATCCTTGGTTAGTAACCTTCTTTGGGATGCGACAGTCTTTGACAAAATGGTCCAACTGACCACATTTGAAGCATTCTCCTTTCTTCTTGAACTCTTTCTTTCCCGAAGTCAAACTTATTGGAGTCATCTTTTTCTTTGGCTTAGGCTTGAACGTCTTTGACTTTCTCTCCCCTTGTGCTTTGGTCCCAGCACCTACAGGTTGAACCACGTTCACGATAGTCTTTTGTTTTGCTAGAAGCTCATTCTTGACACGGGTACGATTTTCATCCTCTATCCGGATGAACCTCTTCAAATCCCCTAAAGAAACTTGCTCCTTTTTCCTCCTCGTCTCTGTTGCAAAGCTCATCCATGTCGGCGACAACTTCTTGACGGTGGTGTCAACAAAGAAGACATCCCCAAGATCCACCTTTCTTTCTTGAGTTTGAGGACAAGCTTCTCAACTCCTTCACTTAAATGAGAATCTGTCTATCCTCTTCTAATCGGAGATTAAGAAAGCGATCTGTTGAGTACGACTTGGATAGCTTCTCATTATCCTTGTACTGAAGGTCGAGAGCATCCTAAATCTCTTTAGCATCATCCTTCTTTGAGTACGCATCAACAAGATGATTGGCCAAACAGTTGAGAATGTAGCTCTTACAAAATTCATTGTCTTGAACCCACTCCATGGCCTTCTTTGAATTCATATCGGTGAAGGTGGGTTTCGATGATGATACGATATGATACACCTTGAAGAGTTGCATTCCAAAAACCATCTTGCGTTTTCACGCATTGTAATCAGAGCCATTGAAACTCTGAGTCTAAAAGCTTCCATTCCCATGGCCTTGATAGCATCCATTCCGGTAACACCTTTAAGATTGTTAGAACAATTGAGCAAAATGGATGCTATATCACAAGATAAATCAAGTGACTAGATCAAAAACCGTTGCTTAAGGTGTTATTCGACCACTATTCGGTGCAAGGATTCCGAACCAAACCATCTCCAGGAATACAACACGATCAAGGTAAGCACCAAATCTTGATCAAAAAATTTGGCTAAGAGATCACTTTTTGATATTGTTAGAATGTTGTAGTGTGTATCTCTCTCACAATCTTATGCCCCTTTTATCGCCAAAGGAGAAGAGAAATGAAAAGATTCTCATTAAACACATTCATATAAAAGATGAATAGTTATAACTTACTACCACTATGACACGTCATAATGTCATATATCATGATCATATATCATGATTAGTATAACCAATCAAATAATAATGACTTAAAATATGAAAAGTTACATGAATAAATCTTGTAACTTTCAAGCCATTAACTTGATCATTACTAACCCAAAGACAAATATGTGGGAATTGTTTTGTATTCCAAATTATTTTTATAGTTCTTAAACTTCATAAACATTTGAAAATCACAAAATTTGAAACTTAAAATTTAATTTTGAAACACATTAAATATGTTTCAAAAATAAATATATTTGATTAAAATAAGTTTCAAAATTAAACATACTTCAACACGGAATACATTTTTCGTCTAGTATCCTAAGTAGGAGCTGTTGGTATCGTTTCAGTTTAGTCATGAGTACGGGAAACTGGGAAACACTAATCTCTATCTATATCTCGTTGAAGTAAAAAAGGGGGAAACATAAATTATAAAACAGCGATATCAAACAGGTCTGATCACAAACGGCGACGGAGACCTCGCCGGCGAGGAAGGGGCCTTTGTTGAGAAATTTAGAGGATATGAGTATGAACAATGAATCTTTATTAATATAACACACAAAGTATTACAACACGACTTTGCACACTTAGTGCTTCACTACATAACTCACTCCTCTACACCTAATAACTCAATGACACACTACACAAATTGGACACAACACACTCTTGAAGACTCTTGTGATTGTGGTAGGACTTGTTTGCTTGATTGGATGATAAGGTGAGAAGGCTTTGGACCCTTTTTATATTAGAGGATGGAAGTGTGTAGAATATAGGAAGGATGTAGAACAGTAGAAGAGATTTTGGAAGAAGAATCTAGATAAGGAAAGGGATGGAGAAAAGTGAAGAATTCTAGATGTCTCTAGAATTGTTCACCTTCTTTGGGCCATACATATTGTGCTTAAGGATTGGTCTTGAGTTTGAATCTTCTTGGGGTTGGTGTTGGGCCTTCAACACTCCCCCTCAACACCGACCCTTCTTGCTTCCATCCCCAGAAGTCGACGGAACTCTACCGACCCTTCTTGGTTGAGTCCCTTGGTGAAGATATCTGCTATTTGATTCTTCATGTTAATTGGCTTTATCTCCACCTCCTCTTGTAGTATCTTCATCTGTTGCAATTGCTGCATACTTTGGATTTGGTTTCTTCTCCCTCTTTGATCTTCGCAGTTGCTGGTCTGGATCTACTTCAATCTCTATTTGTGCTGGTAGTTCCTCTTTTGTCATCTTGGTTTTTTGAGTAGTTTTCTCGTACACTCCTGTTTTCCATGGGCTTTTCGAGTGTTCAGATGATTCAGGCAAGGCTTCGTCACCCCCAACATCTTCCTGCTCATCCATCTTTTCTTGTACTTTGTTTTCTAACTCTTCAGAATCTAGAAGCACTATCTTCTCTGATGATGACCAGGATGATGCTTCATCAAAGACCACATTCCTTGAGGTGTAGCAACGACCTGTCGTAGGATCACAACACCTCCATCCTTTCCTTACATCATCATATCCGACAAAGATGCAACGAATTATCTTTTTGTCGAACTTACTTCGAAGATGGTCTGGGACAAATACGTAACAGACATATCCAAATACGTGGAAGTGGCTGAATGTGGATTTGACATTCCATAGCTTCTGAAAAGGTGAGATGAACTATAACTTTACCTGAGGTAGCCTATTGATTACATGCGCCACCGTCTTCATACACTCTGCCCAAAACCTTGGGGGCACATTCTTTGAGTGCATTAAGCTTCGACATATCTCTGTTAAGTGTCGGTTCTTCCTCTCAGCAACACCATTTTACTGAGGAATGCTAGGGCATGTCAATTGGCGCTTGATCTAGTGCTCCTTCAGGAATGACGAGAATACTTCTGATATGTATTCCCCTCCATTGTCGGTACGTACACAATGTACCTTCTTCCTAAGTTCATCTTCAACCTTTTCTACGAACTCTTTAAATTTTATGATGGCTTCAGATTTTTCTTTAGGAAAGTAAACCCACAGGTACCTTGAAAAATCATCAATGAAAGTCACCATATACTTTGCCCCGCTGATAGATGGATGCTTCATCGGTCCGAAGACATCTGAGTGGATGAGTTCCAAAGGCTCCTTTGCTCTAAACTTTGACTCCTTGTAAGGAAGTTGATGAGCCTTTTCATATTGACACTCGACGCAGACAGTATCTCTTTTGACTTCTAGATGAGGAAGACCCTTTAACATCGACTTTTTTATCATGATCTCCAACTTATGGTAACTCACGTGCCCAAGTCTAGCATTTCATAAATCTGTCGTCTCGTTTTTCCTAGTCTTATCTACGTATGCTGATTCAGCAGACATCACGTAGATAGAATCTAACCTTTGCCCCTTCATTATTGGTGTATCCGAGACCTTTAGATTTTGGTATACCTTGACATCTTGTGGTCCGAATATCACATAATTTTTGGATGATGTCAGTTGAGACACAGATAACAGATTCTTTGTCATACCTGACACGTGATAGACGTTTTGTAGCTGTACCTTGTTAGCGTCGGATCGAGGTGCAATCACAGTCTTTCCAACATGACTGATCGGAAGTCTGGAGTTGTTTACAGTGACTACAACTTGTTTCCCTTCATACTCTGTCATGCTCTTCAGTTTCTCTTTGTCTCCGGTCAAATGATTTGAGCAACCGGAGTCAACGATCCAAACTTATTTGTAGTCTATCCTTCCTGAGTTTGGAGATGCTGAAAGGGCAACTTCCTCCGTGGTTGCGAAGGATGCATAGATATCCCACTCTTCTTCACTTTCACCATCATGGTGGATGCGGGTCACCACATTTCCTTCAATATTTTTCTTCTTAAACCAACAGTCACGGGCGATGTGGCCCTTCTTGCCATAATTATAGCATTTGAAGTGTTTCTTATGCATGTCCTTACGTGACTGTCCTCTTTTGTCTGGGGTATGCTTTGCTCCCCCTAAATTTGTGCCCTTTTGTTGATGTCTCATAGGGTTACTCCTTTATTTCTCACTAAAGAGTGCTTCTTCTTCACTTTTTGTGGAAACACCCGACATTTGTTTAGCCAAAGTCTCTTGATTGGCTAACAGACTCTCCAGATCCGTGATGGACGATGGAGTAAGCCATCTTTGTGTTGTCGTAACAAATACGATATATTCTGGCCTCAATTCATGGATGATGATCCTTCTCATCCTATACTCACTAATTTTGGACTCTGGATCTAATTGAGATATGTCCCGACATAAATTTCTTACTTTTGTAAAGTATTGGTTGATAGACATACCTCCTTGTTTTGTAGACATCAACTCATTCTCCAAGAGTTGGAGCCGGGCATCATGCTTCTGCGAGAAGAGTGACTTGAACGTGTCCCATACCTTTTTTGGAGTATCTGCTTCACGTATGTGCTCAATCAACTCCTTCTCAATGGTTGTCTTGAGCACATACATAACCTTCCTAACTTTGATCTTCCACTTTCTATATGCATCGGCGTTCTCTGTGGAGGTGGTGTGGTCCCATTACCACTAACAATCTCCCAGAGATCTTCTCCTTGCAAATAGGACCCAATGCATGTACTCCAATAACTATAGTTGTTGCCATTGAGCTTCTCGCCTCCGATTGTGTTCGATAGATCTGCCATGACTCCTTGATCTCGAACTAATCGGATCGACGATCTTGTACCAAGTTAGCAACCTCGCCTTTGATATCACTTGTTGAGAAATTTAGAGGATATGAGTATGAACAATGAATCTTTATTGATATAACACACAAAGTATTACAACACGATTTTGCACACTTAATGTTTCACTACACAACTCACTCCTTTACAGCTAACAACTCAGTGATACACTACACAAATTGGACACAACACACTCTTAAAGATTCTTGTGATTGTGATAGGACTTGTTTGCTTGATTGAATGATAAGGTGAGAAGGCTTTGGACCCTTTTTATAGTAGAGAATGAAAGTGTGTAAAATATAGGAAGGATGTAGAAGATGTAGAAGATATTTTGGGAGAAGAATCTAGATAAGGAAAGGGATGGAGAAGAGTGGAGAATTCTACATGTCTCTAGAATTGTTCACCTTCTTTGGACCATACATGTTGGGCTTAAGGATTGGTCTTGCGTTTGAATCTTTTTTGGGTTAGTGTTGGGCCTTCAACAACTGTAATTATAGAACGTCCTGTCGGAAGATCATTGCCGGGTTGTCATCGACGGGTGGCCGCGATGCTGAGCAGAGGTTGAACAAGAAAAAAAGATGAAGTGGGATTTCTGTAAAATACGGGCTTGAGTAGAAATCTGTGTGTATTTGATCATTACGGAATGCCTGTGAGCAAGAGACTTTGTTCATGATTTGTGCTTTTTCAGTTCTACCAAGATTCCATTAGTATTTGTCATTTAACCTGCAATACTCCATTTCGCTTTAACCTGCCATACTCCTTTTCGCGAATGACTGCATTTATTTGAGTGGTAGGAATCAAATTCATGATCTCATGCCACAATGTGCTATGATATTATGTCGAGAAATCAGTTTTATCAAAAGTTCGAAGTGATAGTAATTGATCCAAGAATGTTTATCTAACAGAAGAAGCGATCTTGTGCCAGCAGCTAATCAGTCGAGATTTTCGCACATTCAAACATCGAAATGACCATGATGGGGTTTATATGGTGATGCCATGCTTCCCAATTAGCCTAGGGTTTGAATTGTAGATTTAGACTATGCTGGCTTTATTGTTTATAACTTTACCCTATGTTAGAGATATTAAGCCCACGTCGAAGTTTGGGTGAAGTCTGCAGTAATATTAATAGATCATGGACCTCTTCTCCTATCGTCAATTGGTTTTAGGAGTGAACTTCATATTTCTACACCCTGAATGTTCGTGGGAAGAGCAATTATGCCACTTTATCATTAGGGGTTTACCAAGTGACACTTGAATGCAGCCTAACATATGAACTGGTAGTGACAATTATAGTTTCAGGAAGAACATGAGCGTTCATTGTGCTCTATTTGCTAGAACTGTTATTTACAAGGCACAGGACGAGTACTTCCATCATTTGTCGAGGCCAGTTTTAATGGCTAATTTGTTGGTCCATCTGGAGTTTGCTGTTAGTTCCTGGAAGACATTACAGTTCATCGCGCATTGACGTTGTTGATAGTGACTCAAACCGTCTTTGACCAGCCGCCACCGCCACTAGCCGCCGCCGCCACCACTAACCGTCGTCGCCTTTGTCCTCATCAGACGGAGTAAACTTGCACGGCTCCTTCTTCTGATTATGTTTTCCTTTGCCATAAATATGGGTAGAGGATTGAGAGGAAAGATAGACAAGAATCTGTGAGGAGAGGCAGCCGGGGTGGTGGAGAAGAAGGGAAAGAGCTCGGGGAGATTTGAGAGGCCAAGGAGGTTTTGGTGAAAGAAGGGGAAATTGGGGTTTTAGTGGATGGTCACTATTCATATATACCCACAAAAATATATTGAGGATTTAAGAGATTTGTTTAGAGATTATTATCTCTATCCCTTATTGTGAGATTCTCAATATTTTGAGTGTATTCCTTTTGTATTTCCTCCTTTTATTAGTGGATTCTTCGTCGTCGGCGACCGCCCGTGGTTTTCTCCCGCAAGGGTTTCCACGTAAAATTCTCTGTCTCGTTTAATTTTGCGCACTTATTATTGTTTGTGTTTATTATTAACTAACCCGTTCGTAACAGACGTACGTATTTCTCCAAATTGTCATGACTCATGGATGCAAGGTGAATGCTGTTTATGCTATCTCTTAAGAGTTTATTAGCATATGATTTTGCAGCAACCTGATGAGTATTTTCCTTTTGCAGAATTGCCCAAGCTGCGTCCTTTCACTATAGCAATTCAAGGAACGAAACTTTTCGTCCTAGCCATTTGAATTGCAAACTTTATATAGCTGGTGTCTTTCTCGAGCTGCCATGTTCCATGGACAGTGCAGGAGAAGTTGCAGCTTCATGGTTGGTTCTAGTGTTTGCCTCGATTTTGGATACGGGTTTGTCTTCCTTTCCTGATGTCAATTAGGACGGGACAAACCCCTCATAATAGAACCCTGATGCTTCTCAGTGTTACAAAGTGATTCCGTGTTACTTTTCATACTAGAGAGTAAATATCGTTGATCAGCAGCTCAGGATTGGTATGGCACTCCATTGTCTCAAGTCGTCCGCAATCCAGAACCTAGTAATGTCTTTATGTGGGTTATGAGGGCAAATTCATGTTATTATAGATATCCAAATCCGATATTTAGAAGCAATTACACCAGTTTGATGTGTGAAGACACAAGAAAATTGCATATCTTTGATGCTTACTGTCTAGCTGTGAACTGCAGCACAGTGAGTGTTCTTTTCTGTTTATTTTGCTTCCAGGTGACACTTCTGCATCTGGGTTATACAAAGGGATGCGACACCGTAGACTCGTTGCAGCTCGAAATCGGTGAGTTTGACATGTTGGACATATTCCTGAATCTCATGATCGTTTATCCTGTTGCCTGAACCTGGATGAATGTTCGAAAGGCATGGTTCGGATCCGTGAGTTTGTGACTTCGAGCAGTTTCGTTTGATCACTTATCCTACTCCGAGTATTTTCTTTCAAAAAGATGTTCCTCATGTTCGATGTTTGCTTAGAACACTTGAAAATGTAAGATATGCACGAAAAAAGTCTTCAAAAAGTTGTTCGAAAACGTTAGCACCTTTCATGTCTCCTCACCAAAAGATTGCACTAATTGACAGAGACAGCTTTGCTGTGATGGTGAAACTGCAACGAAAAGATTCACTTTACGTTTGATTGGTTCTTCATCATCAACCTAACTTTGCAACGCTCTCTGGATAAGATGCAACCTAAAGGTTAGGAACGATGTACAGATCGTTCCTGCTAACGAAAACGAGCGTTGGTTTTCTTTAGCTTGTCTGAAGCTGGGATTTCACACTCTATCTATGCCGAAAATACCTGAGTTGTTATTGTTATTATGTGTGTCAGAAACAATGGCGATGCTTCAATCTCTTATCTTACTTGTCCTTTTGGTACAGAATTAGTCGATGCTAAGTCCACGGACATCATCAACGCTACTTTTTCAAGTAAAAGAAGTTCACGACCCGTCGACCTCACAAATTGCCCGTACACTAAGAAAGGAAAAAATGATTGGGCACCAGGAGACAAGGGAAGATCTTTGTGCTGATTCGAGCACATCATTTTGATGCTTACACAACTCACTCACCCACCAGCAGGGGAAGAAGCAAACAACTCATGGACAAGGTTAGGTTAGATATGTATCATATGGGACCTTTGAGGTGGCTAGGACATTGTTGTCTTGATCAATATAAGGCAATTGGCAAGGACGAGTTACCACTGAAAAATTCACGTGAATCATATAACATTTTTATTACCACATGCAATTGTGCATACGAGTTGGGATGTGTCATTTGACTTGTCGAAATCCTGTCTTTGGGAGTCTGGGTTGGCGAGGTTTTTATCAAGTAGTATATGACTATTGAGATTGATACTGTTTTCTCTACCCCGTAATATATACAACATTTTTTCTATAACAATATAGTTATAATATTTCTTTTAATAAATTTTTAATATAAAAAATCAAATCAATCATGTTTTCTTACTCTACGTTCACTACCTCCTCTATCAATTATCACAATAGACCTCGCTATCTCTGAATTTTTTTTTTCTTCGTCGAATTCCTCAAAAAATCAACGTACACATAAAATCTCGTATCGGATCAAATAATTGTTTGTAAATTGGGACGAAGAGAGTATATCTTTATCCTAGGTTCATGCATTTCTTTCAGTAGACTAGGCTCATATTTCCTTGGATCATGTGTGATTATCTTACTTGTAGCAGATAGACTAATCTTTTCTCATTTGTCATTCGTAAGCTACATGTCGATAGAATATATGGCCAATCCAGGACAAGATAACAATTTATCGTCAACGACGATTGATTAGCTATGTAAATCCAATCACCCGATATGAAGCCAATTAGCAATGCAATCATCCAACTAATCCATTGATTAAAGGGAGCGTGCATTAGTGTACTAGGCACCACAAATCATCTCTATCGAAGATGACAAATCTAAATGCGGAGCTATCATGATCAAGATCCTAAAACAGATAATATCTTTAAAATAACCCTGAATACATAGTATATATATATATATATATATATACGAGAAACAACCAAATCATAGGAATATGTTTGTAATACAAGAATTCATGCAACCCAAGAAAACCATACATACATCATATAGGAAAACAAAAAACTTATCAACCAAATACTAATTGGTATTAAGAAAATATACTAATCAACTTGAGACCTCATCCAAGAGTTTATACCTCCTAACCTTACCTCTAAACACTTGCCTCATGACACCATTTGTCACGCTCCCATTCGCCATCTCGTCCGACTTACTATCCCTTTCCTCCTCCTTAGCACCATTGGCACCTTTTCCGGCCACTGACGCCGTCGTCCTCCGCCCTGAGGAAGCACCAGAGGGTGACCCCTCTGGCGACTTTTGCTTCTTTATCGTCACCCCATTGTCATAATGTTGGCTGATGGTGCTGCAACCACTGCTTTTTTTCCTGCTCTTACCATGAGTAGGGTGGCGTGGGTCGTCCTCGCCCCCTGCCGGGGAAGACGAGCTGTTGGATGAGTTCGAGGCCTTGGTTTGAGCATCACTTGCCTCGATCAGACACCAGTTGCATACACGGTAGGTTTCTGCCTTTGGATACAAGTTACTACAATACCTAAATGAAACAGTCATACTAGTATGTCAAATAACATTCTGAAAGGCCAATTAGTTAGTTGCGAAAATACTCTTGACTACTATAGTTTGATAAATCACGTATTACAACTCCTATATATAATTATCGTGTATTGAGGTTTCCACATATCGCAGTACATGATATCAAACTCCACCACACCACAAGAAACAAACCAGTGTATGCACTCAGAAGTTACTTTTTCTTGGGAATGTGAAAAACCGAATTACATGTATGATGCAACAACACCATATTTGTTGGTGCTGCAAATATAATAAGTTGGTAATTATATACGTAAATTGATAAATATATTGATTAAATTTATAATAATTTATAATTAAATTCTTAAAGTATATTTTCGGTTATAATATAATTTTTTCGACCTACTACGTTACAGTATCAATACATTGTTGCTACAGCACCAACGAAAAAATTGACCAAGGGAGGTTGGCTGAAAATAAAAGTTCATGAATACAGAGGAGAAGGAACTCACCTGTGCTGAGATCTGAACTGGCAAACCTTGCAGCGAAATAGTTCATTTGCAAGCCCATAATCTCCACACATACAGCATTCATAATTTGTTCCCATATTGCTCCTCCTTGTTCATCACCAAAATCTATCTTTTTTTTTTATATATAATAATTTAAAAGAATTTATTTTCAGCAGAGAGCTAGAGAGAGCAGAGGATAAAATTGAGAGAAAGAGCAGAGAAAGGATGAGAAAGTTGCAGGGGTGGCGCACGAATAAAAGGATTCCACGCGGTTTTTTATTGTGGTCAAGAGATTAATTTATTACTCATCCTTCATTAAATCAATGAGCCGTTTAGTTACATCGGTAGATACTGACTTTGACAAAGACACGACTGAGTTAGTGTGTTTACATTTGAGTCTTAATGTGATCATTCTTGAAAATTGAGTTTTGAGGTTAATTTTAATGAAAATACTTTGAAGGATCCCTATGTAATACTTCCTATTGAAAAATCCACCAGTTTAATTGTGTATATATATGGAGGTTAATTTTGACCTATTTTATGAGAAGATCAAACAACAATTTTAAAAAAATTTCGTAACATTAATGATATTTTTTATTGTGTAGCATAATATGGATTAAAAAAATTTCTTTTTTATATTGTCTAATCATAAAACGAAACTCGTCAAAATATATGATTAATAATATCAAAAATTAAAATATTATGTTTTTCATGACGGATGAAGTATCTTTTGGGAACTCACCTTCACGTAGATGTGTTCCTGTGCGATCAATATAATTTGCCGATGTGAGAAAAAGAATACTGAAAATGACTGTCAAAATAACTAATTGTAGCACTCATCTAAAACGTAAAATTGATAAGAAAAGGATGGACTCAAATGCTTGTACCTATTGGTTTAGCTATCAATTCGTGTGTCGTTTTCGAAAAGGACAAGGTGAGGGTGAAACAATATATTGTGGGTGGAAAACGAACAGATCTAATACAGGAATATGATAAGATTAAGGTAGCACAGCATATCTATTGGACCGTTTTCAAGTACGTTGCATTTTGCCTTTTGACAACATTGACTAATGACAGAATGATCCCTCTTCGTGAAGTCTTCAGGTCTTTCGGTATTTATTAATCTTTATTGTGTTTATTATACGTCACCCCGAAATTCATATTACACCCTTGTCATCCGGGATGCTCTTAATACTCCTCTCAACCATGTATAGTTTTCGGGACACTTTCTCCCTCAACTAATGATTTCACCTGACACGTTATGAGATCAAGTAAATTTTTTGTGGACATTGTTCAAACAGTATCGTGGTTATTATTTTTCTCGTCTAATATAAATTTTATTTATGATTTATTTTTTTCGTCTCATAATAAATACAACACTTATTTTTTTGGATGTCTCATGATAATTATAATATATCTTATTGGGAAAAATTTTAACTAAAAAGAATACAAAATCAATCAAACTCAACTCCAGTATATCCACTATCTCCTCTCACAACTATTATAGTAAACCCCATTATCACCAAAAAAAATTATTTTTTCTTTCACTAAATTTTATAACAATTCAACACACACATATAAAATCTCGTATCGATTAATTTGTGATATTTATTATGGAACAAATAGAGTATTACTTATTTTGTTTTTTTCAGTTTATTTGTATAAACCTGCAATATATATATACACACGATCTGCAATGCAGAGAGTTATAATTACAATTCACGGGAATTAAAATATAAATGAAAAATACAATGGTGTCTTTCGACAATATACCCAAATATGAAATCATGGATCCTGGATTGAACTGTTGGGCTACGGACTAAAAGTACATCTACTAGTGGGCTCTGCTTTGCACTTTTTGGGCTGCTGGGGTTACTCACATGCTCTAGCAATCCCAATCTTCAAATTATGGGCCCGGCCCTGCTATGAAATCCTCAGTTGCCTCGAGGAAAAGTAGGCAAATGCTTAAAAGCTTCTATGTGAATCTTAAACAACAAAAAGTAGAATAAGTGGATTCAATACATAAGGTTAAGGCCGAAGATTTTAACGATATTACGCACTTACTGATTACATTTAACCCGTGATCGTGCTATATAGTCACAGTTTGGACCCTTCAGGTGCATAATGTTGTTGCAGTTCCACTCGACACCTACATACATTAGCCGTAAACGAATCATGTTCCCACGACCTTCCCATTTGAATTCTTTCGTATCCTCTATAGACCGATCACGAACGATTTCATCCCTCCATCATCGTCAACAACAACCCAGCTATTATTCCAGATATTCCAGTCATGAACAGGATCTGGACTAAGCACAAGGTACAAGTAAAATGGACCACAAAAGTACTAAATGGAAGATGGAAACAAAACAAAAGGGGCACACGTACGATCGTGGGAGAATGGAGAGGTTCATTGGAGCGTGGGCAAAAATAATTGCAACCAACAAAGCAAAGCAGAGAGCTGAAGCAGCAGATAGCAGAGCTGGTGACCCCATATATCATGCACAATTAAATGATCGATGATGATCATATACTTGCATATATGTTAAGTAGAGTTACCAGAAACGAGCCCACATGTTTCTACCATAATAGAATGAAAGCTAAAACTCATTGACATGAGATGATGATGAGATGAGAACTTTTATGATATGAGATAAAAAGGTGTAGCACTGAGGGCTTTGGTATGTGTGCATATGAATAGTGACTATCAGCTCAAAAACTCGTTCGTCACGAAGAGTTAGCTCTGTATATAATTATTAATCTTTTTTTCAACAATTCTTGGGAGTATGAATAAAACAATCTCTCGATTGTTATTCGATAGGGATGAGACAGTTTACATCAATCCATTTGGGACCCTGTGCTCGACGATCACTTTGTTTGTGCTGATTGTAGTGATCAAGACACTGTTCTTCCCCTCCAATATTATGTCTTGGTAGGGAAACATTTTTCTTTTTTCTTTTTCGTGTTTCTTGTTACAGTTTTTCAGTTTGTTTCCGACATGGAATGCAATAGAATGTTCTTTTCTTCAACAATGGATGTGTCTCTTGTAATACCCACCCACACACACACACAATTCAATTCATCCCTTTTGTGTGTCCAGTCCCTTTGTGTTTGGCCAAATGGTCTCCTGGCTTATGGTTCATGCTTGTCTCTTATCTTTTGAACTTGTAAGATTTTTATCATAGCATTGATATATTCCTGAATATAATACTTTCATAATTCGGGAAAAGAGGCAGCAGCGGCGGGGTTGTTGCTGCAGAACCCTTAAGTTGTTCATAATTTCTCAAAAGATGCTAAACTCGACTTAACCACAAAATGTACAGAGTTACCTATCACTTTAAAACCTGTGATATCCCAATCCTATATATATATTTTATTTAAGATATATTTAAGTGTATTTATTATTTATTATTATTATTATTTTTAGATTTTTTTTACGAAGATATGTTTAGGTGGATTTTCAAAAAAAAAATTGGGGAAGATAGGGCACAAAGTCACACGATTTTTTTTCTCTCTCTCCATATAATTTCTCCGAATGCTTGTTTCCATCGAGAACCCCATCCCTTTTCATCAAACACACAAGAGAGTCAATTAGGGTTTTTCTCTCATTAAGGATTTCTATTCGTTTTTTACTTACAACTACCAGCAAACTTAATATTTGTTACCACTATCTTTCTTTGAGTTTGTATGTCATTTGATCCTTATGTTAGATTCTCACTCAATTTCGCAACTGACGGTTTTTATCTGTCTGTTTCCTTAAATAGGTTCACATGTTTAGCTGGACGTCGTGGATGCTCGACCTTGAATCTCATAAGACCGCATGCACTGTTTTCTGATTACTTTCTAAATCATCTATGAGCTTCCGCGTTAAGATTTGATATTTCTATTCGTCGTTGGACTAATGCATTTTTATGATATTTCGATTGAGTTTTTTCCTATGTATTTTGTATTTCCATACTTTCTTTCAAGGATCTTGTAACATTGTTACTCGTGATTGTGATTTGTTTGAAGATTTCTTTCTTGTTTTAAAGATTTATGTGGATTTTATTTTATATTTGGATTGTTCACGTGTCGGTCATATTAGTTTTGAGTTTGGGGTGTGACAAAACCTATTTGACCAAGCGGAGCCAAAAAATTATGATGACCGGGCCGAGTCAAAATATACGCTCGAAATTGAGGAGATTAACACGAAGATGATGATCCAAAGTCGTTGGGAAGTAAGTACAAAACATAAGATAAACACGTCAGGTGCATTAAACTCTCAGCCTAGCACCGTTTGGTACAATGATATCACCTTGATCTCACTTCACTAACTCACTCGCTGCACTGTTATCCGTATACACGAAAATTTATGCGTTTTCCTGTCAATGGCATCAGATTTTAATCTCAAGGGAATACTAGTATCATTGTATCAGGATCACCTCGAGGGATACATTTTCTCTTGTCTGATTGATTAAGTTAAATTAACTCGATTAATAAGAGTTGTTTTTAATCATTTCATCACCAAACAAACATCATATTTTTGGACATGTACTAATAATTCCTTTGATATGATTCTTTCTTTTTTTTTCTTTTTTTTGAAACATATATGATCATTATCGAAATGAAAGTTGTAATAGTCAATTTTTCAGTGAGTTTTGCAACACTCATATAAGATCAGAGTAAGCTTATCTTTATCAATCAATGACAAATATACTCAATGAGGAGTACTTGATGCAAAGCGTGAAATTTAGTGACCCAATGAGCACAGGATTTCAATCTTTTATCGTTTGCATTATCTCATTTTGAGATTTTATTCTCCACGATTCTCAGCATCCCCTCCACTGTTCATCGTCACCCTCGTTATCTTTTATCTCGATATTCGCACCAATAAACTTATAACCAACGTATTCATGGCCGCATGGGAACAATGACCATGAACAAAATGTGTTAAACTTATGACACTGACATTTCATATAACCAAATTCATGAAAAATGGACAACGGTAACGAGGATTATATACTCGATAACATTTGAAGTCGTCATCCTATATCAGGCGAATTACCATGACAATATTAGTAGAGCAACGAACTCAACAACTCTGTTATACAAAACAGAATTTTGAACTTGCTATCCTCTTGCCGGGTAGATATGACTTCCGTTGAGAGGATGATTCATTCAGATCGATACGAGAATCCAACTACATTACATTATAAAATCTACTTTTTAACATTTTAAAAGGAGAGACTCAATGCTACATTCAAGTACTACCATGAACAAGCTCATCACTACATGCATTGAAATGAAATCAGCTAGCTGCTAGCCTAATCACCAACATTTCATCATCTTGAATATCATACAATTCATCACAGAATCCGTGCACAATAATTGCATAACTGTCTCAAATTACGTAACTAAAATGATAAAACTAATCAATATTGGAAGTAATTACTTAATTTATGTTCTAGGGCTTTTTACCAAGAGTGTGCTTATTGTTATGCATCCAAACCTTAAGCACCTGCCTCTTCACCTGAGCCTCTTGGCAAAACTGCTGAACCAAGGCCTCATCCTGCTTCTGTATCCGCCACCCGACCCTCTCCGCAAACACCAGCATCTTCTCCTTCTGCTCCTGACTAAACTTGGTCCTAAACCTCTTCTTTCCCGTCGCGCCGTAGTTCCCTCCACTCCCACCACCTCCACCGCCCCCTCCGCTGCTGCTGGGATGAGACATGTCGTCCATCTCATCCCCAGGGGAAGGCAGTGCGAGGGGGCGGTACTGGAGGTGATGATGATGGGATGGCAACGTTGGAGAAGATAATACTGCCATTCCACCACTTCCTGGCCCACTGGGTGTCCCTAGCTGGAGATACCCGGTGGGAGAGGGAATGGTGCGGTGGTGTTGGTAGTAGGGAGGGAGGGGGTGATGGTACATTGTTGCTGCAGAATTCGTTGCAGCAACAACGCCTCCTCCTATAACAGCCACAGGGGAGACCGTCAGGTGGGGATCCACTATGATCCCCACATCGGTCTCCTTCCTGTGAAAGTTGCGGTGGCAGCTGCAGGCAGCACACTTTAGGGCGTCGAGGGTACCCTCGTCGCCCGCAGGCAAGAACTCTCCGCAGCCGTCGGTGGCATGGCCACCGATGCTGACGGCATGGTTCTTGAGGCATTCCCTGTACTTTGTGGCAGCTGATTTTCTTGGACCGGCGAGTTGGCCGACTCGTGGACGAGTTGCTGAGGGTTGAGGGACAGAGTCATAGCTCTGAGGTGGTGGGAGGTTTATGTCTTCCTCCTCTTCTTCGTCTTCCTCTTCGTGATCCTCCTCGTCGTGGTCGAACTCCATTGTTATGGTGTTGTGGTTTGAGGTTTCTGTTTGTGAGATCAATTAGGAGAAAAGTTGGGTTGTGGTGTGTTTGGTTTATGCAAATACTAGGATGAGATGAGAAGTCCTTCGAAAAATGAAAGAGAATCTATCATTTGGTTAATTTATCCTTTTTCTTAAATCTTGAGACACATCTTTGTTCTTATAAGCTACTCCCTGCATAACAAGTTAAACGCGCGAAACAAACATGTATATATCTGTAATGTTTGCTCGTACAAGTGAACCTTGTTATGTATATTTCTTTTATTATGTTTTCTTATAAGTATAGTTTTGTTTGGTGTGTTGTGGCTAAGTGGGTTGGGTAATGTCAGGGCAGAAGATAACAGAGATGGGTGCATTCTGCCAAAGAAGGGAGAAGAGTGGACACAAATTACCCGTTGGACTGTGAAGAAGCTAGCTAACAACATGTGATGATGTATCATATAATTATGCTGACACTTCCAGTTTCAATTTCCTTGGTTGTTGTACTATTTTTACCCCTAATGGTAACATTTTGTACAATGCTGTGTGGCACCAACTTATTCACCACTAACAAACTATTGAATATAGATGTACTCCTGTCTTGCATAATTCCCATCTTCAAATAAACTTCGTGCTGCACAAAATGTAGAGAAAAAAGCGAAAAAAAGAGCCATGTGATCCCTTCTATCTCTGCTAAAAGGATCAAATAACGATGACAACTGCAACCCGATAATCACATTAAATATAGAATTGGAGAAAGAAATATACACAATATTATCTTTACCAATGTTATAACAATCGACATCTTCAACTGAGTGTCGATTTTCTGATCGCACGATCAGAGAATCATATCTCGAAGAACAAACTGTAGTAAATTCATGATTTTCATGAGCATGCCAACATTACGTTTGCTAACTTTCTTTGCTTATAATGGAATCTCATTTCACGGAGGTCTTTACTTATATGGCAAAGGACTAAGACAAACCCTTTCTAACCTTTTCTAAGAACAGATCAGAACAGAAAGGATATGGAAAAGCACGTTTAGTGTGAGCTCCAAAGCCACGTATATCTAACACAAATAAATGAGAGAATCCACGATCATCATACAACTGTTCATGTCCTAATGAGTGGGATTAAATGGGTGTTTCGATGCATATCTAATTACTTGGCGCTAGTTGATGACATGTATCATTCCCATAAGTGAGAGTATTAACTTACATACCCAAAACAAAATAACATAATCAATTAATCAAGTAATTCTGTTGAGTGGAAGATGAGAGGAGGAGCACATATACACATTCTTGCATCATTTATTTAAAATATAACATAGACAATTAGGTCGGGGAAGAAGTTGAATATCATTGATCTAACCCTATATATTAATTTTCAATTTTGTATACCACTAAATCCTCACTTGGCGAAAACAGTAAATCTCGTTATCACTAAAAATATTTTTTTTTATTAAATTTCATAAAAATCCAACACACACATAAATCCGTATATCGAGTAAAACTGCTTCCTATATTTCAAGTTAGAGAAAATATTACTCCCTTGTCCCGAATTAAACGAAACAGTTACACTTTATATGGAGTTTTATGTATGTATTGAATTTATATTGATTTTAATATAAAATCAATTTTTTTATGATAATGGGGTTACTGTACGATTGATAAAGGAATTAATGGACGTACTGTAGCCATTTGATTTTTTTTATAATAAACACTTATCAAATTAGGTATGTTGTACTACCTTCGTCTCCTGAAAACAGTTTAACTTGACACAAGATTTTATGTGTGTATTGAATTTATATTGATAGAGGGGTTTATTGTGGAGTAATTATGAGAGGAGTTAGTAAATAGACTTTAACTGATTTGATTTTTTTGTGAGAAAAAATTTTCATATATACTATCTCCGTCCCAATTCAATTATAATGGCTTGATCCAGCACGAGATTTTATGTGTGTGTTGAATTTGTATAAAATCTGAAGAAAAAAAAATATTTTTTTAGTAATAATGTGCTGTAAATGGGATTTAGGAGAAAAAATAAGAGAGAAAGAGAAAGAAGATGGTGAGATAATTTTTTATTATATTAATATAAATTTATTACGAAATAAGAAAAAAAATATTATATTTATATTGAGACTAATAAAAAAAATGTTATAATTAAATTGGAAAGGAAGAATAAAAATATTATATTTAAAAAATATGTTATTTTCGTCCCACGAAAAGTGCAACACATAAATAATTTGTACTATTCTGTACATATGAATACATATCTCATTTTCGTATTAAATCATGTCTGATCGTCCCGCAATATATATGAGGTTGAAACACATAACTTACACAACCATTGATGTTTTACGATAAATTTATAAAAAACTACTTTTGATCGTCGATATGCATGCCAAACTTTATATCGACACATGTATTCGATCAATCTGTTGCGTTTTTTGTGGGACTAAGGGAATACATTTTAAGACAATCTAAATAAAACATGTTGTAAATAATACTCCTTTCGTTTCATAAAATAAACAATATTTATCTATTTGAATTGTTCCAAAATATATATAATATATCATATTTAATAACTTTTTCATATAAAAAAATATCAAAATAATCACTATTTATTATATTATATCCGTTATTTTCTCTCATAATTATTATAATAAAACACGTTATCATTAAAAAAAATATTCTTTTTTTAAAAATTTCACATAAATTCAATACATAAATAAATCAATATATCGAATTAAACCATTTTCTAAATTGTGAAAACAACGAAATAAGAAAAAACGGAAGGAGTATACTGTATTGTATCGTTGATCAAAAAGAGAAAAATGAAAAAGAAAAACGAAACACCCTAAAGAAAGATGGGGGAGAGGGGGACAAGGATGTTGACAAGTCGAGAAAAGAAGAGTGGGGGCTTCTGTGCCACCTCTCGGGATGCTGACGAGCTTTGCTTGTTGCTGCTCTGCTTGCACTCACTGCTTTCTTTTCCGTAAGATTTCTCAATTCTATGCCTTTTGGCAGCCTTTTCACCACTCTCACCCCACCTCTCTCCCTCTATATCTTTGTTTCTAGTATCCCTTTTTCCCACCAACAATGGGACTTTCACTTTCACTATGCAAATGCTACACATTGCGTGTAGTCCTTCCCATAATTTCATTTGTTATGTAGGCCAGACATTCCATGAAAGAAATATTTCATCATATATTATTGATTATAAAAAATATACTTCTCTTGTCTCATTATATAAACAAGTGGTTAATTTATATGTTACGTGTTGAATTTTTATAGATTTTGATAAGGATATATGTTTTTTTAATGATAATGATGTTTACTATAACAGTTATGAGAGAAAATAATAAAATATACTATAAAAGATAATGATTGTTTTGATATTTTTTTATATGAAAAAAATTATTAAATATGATATGTATTTTCCCTCCGTCTCATATTATAGCCAATATTTTTCTATTCGAATCGTCCCAAAATATAATCAACATATCATATTTAGTAATCTTTTCATATAAAAAAATCAAAATAAATCATCATCTGTTACAATATACCCACCAACTACTTCATCCTTCTCTCTTACTATCTCTCATAAACCCACTTACATCCCACTATCACTAACAAAATGTTCTTTCTTCATCAAATCACATAAAAATTTAACACGTGCATAAATCCGCGTGTCAGATCAAAAAGTTCGTTGTATTTTGGGACGAAGGTAATATATAATTTGAAACAATTCAAATAAACAAATGTTGTTTATATTATGAGACGGAACTAGGGAGTATGACAATAATATTTCAGTTGTTTGCGATACAGATAAACTGTGCACACCCCATCCTTATTTTGTGCTTGACTATACAAGACATTACATTGCTCCTATTCTCCATCTCTCTTTATACCAGATGACAAATAGAAGTATTTTCACATCTTCATAACTCGATGTTGAAGCTCAGTTCTTAAATGGCAGCCTGGGAACCTAAATTGCCATGGAACCAGTTCCTTCAATGCTTCAATCATTAACCAGTTGCCCCATGATGTAAATGCTAGTAGTAAAAGTAACTGATACGCTGCTCATACATGTACTATAGTATTTCATAACACAACATAACTGGACACTATAGTCTCACCTGATGCGTTTTCCTAGTTCGTTTCTCAATGATCATGACAATCAGTCACTGAAACTTAGTCCTCATAAATCTCCTTCATCTGCTGATAGACAAACGTGCCCAAAGATATACTGTCCAAACTTGGCTAAGTTATAAGCAAAATAAATACACGCATCACTGTGCGCATCACCCTAATCCATTCTTTACCATAATCGTTAACATTGTCTCTGAACTCTTAACACTAAAACCATCGAGAGTTGCAACTCGCTCGTAACTACCCATTGATCAATGACCTCGATTGGTCACAATCAAGAATACAAATTTGATGTAACGAGCTAATAAAACAGCTTATGTACATTCTCGTTCTCTCATTTCAACCACTCAAGTGGTCACACTTCTTCTAATCTATCACACACGACAACATATCAAAACCCTAATTTCACATCACGAAACATTCATCAACATAACAAAGACGAAAATTAACAGCAGCAGATCAACACTCACCTTTTTGCGGCGCAGAATAAGAAATCAACAATTCCACATCACCCACCGCGGCGGGCGGCGGCGAGGGTTTTGGAGATGCGGAGGCGATCGGCGGCGGAGTAGGACGAGGCGTGATTTATTTGGGCCTTGTGGCTTGCTCGAGTGTTGCTTTATATGAAGCCCAGTCCAAGTAATTTGAGGCAGACCGGCCCATTATTTTGGTGTGTAATATGGCCCAGATGGAGTGCGGCCCAGATTGTGAGGGTTTCTGGGACCAACAAAAGAACGCTTCAAGACAATAACAAGAACCACTTGCCATATTGTTTGTTTTCGTAATGAACTGAGTTTAGGAATGACGACATGTATGTAGTTGTATATCTATTGCAAACGACAAGGTTTTTGAACAATTCTAAGGAAAAGAAGATCAAATCTGACTTCGACAGGCTTATCCAATAGCCGTGGTTCAATGAGAGGAACAACTCCGTCCGTTCTGCACATGAGCAAGATACATGCCGCCATCACCTTGGCTAAATCATTTAAACAAGATTGCGGGAGAAGAGAAATGCTAAATGAAGTTGTCTGTGCATTTACTTTCAAGCATTTTTTTTTCTCATAGTTGATCGATGGTAGTTACCATCAATTCAAATGAAAAAAAGAAAGAAACATATCACATAATCATGCAGTGTAGAATGTGAAAAAGATATCCTTAAGATGTCAAATCCCTGACCTCATGATTAAGAGGGGAATGAGCCGAGTAATTTATCGCTGAGCCAACTCCACTTAACACCATCAATTCAAACAGATTAAAAAAAATAAAATATCAATGGTTCAGATGAAAGAGTGTCCAAAAAAGAGCGTCGAAGCAAGTGTCCGTAACATTTTTCTTACAAAAAAGGGTCGGATAACTGAAACAAAAGCTAACTACGGCGCATATCGGGCTTCCTCGAGGATTGTTATTGGCATTTGTTTCACATCTTTTTCAAGCATGTGATGGACAGATCCTTTTGTTACTAGGTTAGTCCGAATTAATAATAATAAAAAAAACAGAAACAAGAAATTTAATCGAGGTGAAGAAACACTCTATCTTTAAGACAGTATTATCCCACTTTGATGTTATCGGTTACTGATAATCTTTCTATCAAGATACAACAACTAAATAAACCTTCTTCCAAAAGAAGCACATCAAACTCGAAGAAACATCGTATCCTTCGGTGTTCAAAACTCTTCTGAACTAGACTCGGATACTAGATGCAGTGATTGATAGCGGACGTCAGAAGGGAAGAGAGGAATGCAAATTGACTGAAATTCTGTGGATTTCAGTGTGTGTTATGCAGCTCTAGAACGCTGGTATTTACTGGCTGGGAAGATTCTGGTTTTGGAGGAAAATCATATTAAGGCGGTTTTATAACTCACTCTGCCCAATGCTCCTTAGACTGGACTAGACTGGATTGGGCCTGGCCAGACTGCCCACAAATAAAAAATAATTTGTTAGTTAGGCTAGGACAGGATTGGGTCGGCCCATATATGTGCGTTCGATCCAATCCGGGCCGACGCGCGTGCGTATGTGTCTTCGACCATACGTAGGTCCTTTTCCTCACATAAAATTGGATACCCCTTAGAACCTCAACCCCTTTTCCATTCTCGAGTCTTATAAGAGACCCATATCTTTACAAGAATTCCAATGTGGGTAACACCCATTTCTCTTCATAACAACGTTACACAACATCAACTTTAAACATTAATATTTTATTCATCCGAAATCGGTTAATCTATTTCAACGTAGTGTACAACAAGCTCAAAGTTATAATATTCCAATAATGAGAAGACACTTAAAATACGATCCAAACATGATCGATTTCTGACAGCTCTAAGTCTAACCGATCGTTAGACTAAATCCAAAAGAGTATGATATTTACTAGATATCAGCAAAATAAGTACGCGCATCAATCATGCGTCCGCATGCCATCAACCTTTTAAGTTTTGAACATGGCATGAATCGATCTATGCATCACTTGAACTCATGTCATGAACTAATGAGTTTATGAAGCGAAAAACTCCATAAAGTTGCAGAAACAAAAGATACGCGTGTATTCGATCTCAACAAAACTGGTAGTGTAGAAGAACACTTCTATGATAAATGCACTTGTAAACTATGAACACATCTCAAACATAATTGTCATTCTCATATCTATACTCATCAGTACCAGAGTCATCCTATACATCGCATTGGCATTTGGGTCACTGTTACGATTAAGGTCCGTAGATTTTACTGTTAATAATAAATTACTATTACTAGTCTAAGCGGTTTAAATCGAACGTTACAAATATAATACCAATGAACGGAATATAAATAGCACAAATATAAGAGATAGAGATTTTACGTGAAAACCTTTGCAGGAGAAAGGCACGGGCGGTCGCCGACGACGAGAAAATCCACTAATCAAACGAGAAAATATAATAGAGCTACACCCGAACACCAGGAATGCCTCACCAAACAAGAGAAAGAGAAGGTTGATTCTTCTCCTTAGTGCAAATCTCTTAACTAACTATAATTGAGATTAAGTAACCAAATACAGAGTGAGAAACTCTCGGGTTAGTTTTCTCTCTCTATATAAATGACGATCTTTCCTTAAACTAAATAAGCCAAAGGAGAGACAAAAACAACTTAATGTTGACAAAGCAAGTAACCTTCCTCGTGAGAACCTCCCCGAGTGAACCAAATCGAGAAACAAACAAAAGTCAAAGGAACCCACTTAATCAATGCTTTGTCTTTGATGATAATGGAGGCATTATAGTCTACAAAATCTCCACCTTGACTCAAATCATCATAGTCGTGTATCTCATCAGAATCTTTGTTATCGTCGAGCAACCTCCACCTAGACATTAAAAAAAGGCTAGCCGCCCTCCACTCCTAAGAGTTTCAGGCAATGACGAAACTTTGATACAGGAACTGATTTCGTCAACATATCTGCTGGATTCTCTATAGTAGCAATCTTAATCACTTTGACATCCTTCACGTCCCGAATAAAATAATATCGGATGTCAATATGCTTAATACTCTCATGATGCATCTGGTCACGGGTCAAGTGAATGACTGATAAACTGTCACAGTGAATCACTGTATTGTTCTTCTTCAAACCTAAATCAGAAGCCAAATTTCTCAGCCAAATTGCTTCCTTCACAACTGATGCAACAACCATGAACTCTATCTCTGTAATACTAAAAGCTGCAGTATCCTACAAAGTTGCTTTCCATGAAACTGACCCACCACAGAAAGTGAATGCATACCCTGTAAATGACCTCTGATTATCCAGATCTTCAACATAGTCTGAATCTGAGAACTTCTCTACATTGTCACTGTCTCCACCTCGCTTTGTATCACAGACGAGACTTAATCCCGATGAACCCTTAAGATATCTAAGGATCCATTTTCACAGCATGCCAATGACCTCTACCAAGTCTGCCCATATAACGACGGACAACTGACACTGTCTGTGACAAATTGGGTCGAGTGCATACAATGTCGTACATCAGGGATCCAACTATACTCGCATATGGCACTGAGGCCATACTCCTCACCTCGTCCTCAGTCTTCGGTGAGAGCTCCAAGGATAGCTTGAAGTGCGCTGCTAAGGGAGAAGAAACTGGTTTGGCATCTTTCATGCCAAATCGCTCTAGAACCTTCTCAATGTACCTTTTCTGGCTCAAGATCAAGACTCCATGCTTCCTATCCCGCTCGATCTCTATGCCCAAGATCTTCTTTATTGGGACGAGATCCTTCATATCAAACTCACTACTGAGTTGCGCCTTCAACCTGTTAATAATCCCTTTGCCTCTATCGGCGATCAACATATCATCTACATAGAGCAAAAGATATACCTGACTCCTATCGGGTTGCTGCTGATGATACACACATTGATCGTACGGACTCCGTATGTATCCAATGCTTGCCATAAAGATGTCAAATCTGTGATACCACAGTCGGGACAACTGCTTCAATCCGTATAATAATTTCTTCAAAAGACAGACTCGATCTTTCATTCCTGACAATGAAAAACCCTCTGGTTGACGTATATAGATCTTCTCTTCTAACTCACAGTGTAAGAACGCTGTCTTCACATCCATTTTTTCAAGTTCAAGATCAAACTTAGCAACCAAAGTTAGAAGAACTCAAATAGAAGTATGGCTGACTGCAGGAAAAAAAACTTCAGTATAGTCAATACCTTCCTTTTGAGTGAATCTCTTAGCCACCAATCTGGTCTTTAATCTCACATCGCCACCATCACTTGCTTTCTTCTTTTAGAACACCCATTTATACCCTACGGTGCGCTTTTCCTTCGGCAAGTGAACTAGAGTCCAAGCGTTGTTCTTGTGAAGAGACTCTACTTCTTCTTCCATAGCTGCTGTCCATTGGACACATTCCGAACTAGCGATGATCTCCCTGAATGACAAAGGCTTATTCTCAATTGCCTCGCTAATTATATATGCATATGTCACCAAATCTGAATAGCCGTATCGAACTGGGGGTCTGATCTCTGATCGTTCCCTGTCACGGCTAAGTTGGTACTACTATAGAGTGGGTCCCACCTGGACTGGATTCGGTACTAGTGGCTCCACTCCCGCATCTTCTGCTTCTTGAACTGGTTGTAAAATATCAGTGGAAAATGTGGAATCTGAGGATTCCCCATCTTGATGTTCTACCTCAAATGTCGATTTCTCAACTGCTCGTGTCTGCTCCAGCTGTTACTGAATGCTCCCGTGCTGCTCAGCTTTCTTGGCCAACATTGACTCCTCGTCAAATGTGACATCGCTGCTGCTGATGATCCCAGGTGATGATGGATCAGTAGAGTACAATCTGTATCCCTTCACACTTGACTGGAATCCAAAAAAGATGGCCTTTTTGGCCTTGTGTTGCAACATTCCTGCGCTGACATGATAATATATAGGACAACCGAAAATATGAAGGCTGAAATAATCAACGGGCTTATCAGATCAAGTCTCATAAGGTGTTTTCATGGATAACGCTGAGGAGGGTGACCTGTTCACCAGATAACAGGCCGTCATAACCGCTTCAACCCAAAATCTCTCCTTCAACCCGGCCCCAATCAACATGCACCGAGCTCGCTCCATGAGCGTTCGGTTCATGCGCTCTGCTACCCCATTCTGTTGAGGCGTGTAAGTGACAGTGCGATGCCTTACAATGCCTTTGTCCTTGTAGAACTTCAGAAATTGCTTGTTCATAAATTGCATCCCGTTGTCAGTTCGAAGCCTCTTAATCTACCTGTCGGTCTGCGTCTCAATCAACTTCAACCATTCCTTGAAGGTTTCAAATACCTCCAATTTCTCTTTCAAGAAATATATCCAAACATAACGAGAATAATCATCGATAAAGGTCAAAAAATACTTTTTACCTCCCATGGAAGCATGCGGAGATGGCTTCCATAAATCTGAGTGCATATAATCGAGTGTCCTTTTCGTTTTGTGGACCGCATCATCAAACGACACTCTCTTTTGCTTGCCAAGAGCACGTCCCTCGCAGAAACCCAAGCTTCTGTGTCTTCAAACCTCCAAGCAAGCCTGCCGAACTCAGAACATTCATCCCCCTATTGGTCATATACCCAAGCCGAATATGCCACAGCTTCATCTCAGAATTACCTTCATCATCACTGACTGACAAAGAGCTTGCAACAGCTGCAATTCCATCCTGCGTAGCGTCGATCAGATATACAATCCAGCACGAAGTCTGACCTTCGTGAACATCCTTCACGATCAAGAGAACCCAAAGAGATAAGGTTCCGTCTCACTGTTGGAATATAACGAACATCTTTCAATGTCCGCACAACACCGTCCCACATCCAAATACGAACTTCTCCCACACCAAGGATCTTACAGACAGTATTATTGCCCATAAAAACTATGCCGTCATCGGACTCAACAAATGTGACAAACCACTTCCGATACGGACAGATGTGAAAGGTGCATCCGAAATCCATCACCCGCTCTGAAGTGGATGCAACCAAAGACTCCACGACGGATGTAAGGACAGTAGAGACTGTTTGGGTCTGCCTCCTTCTTCAGCTTGTACTTCAGTTTAAGACATTCGTTCCTCCAATGACCCTTTTGATGGCAGTAGTGACAAGAGTCAGACTTTTTTGAACTGCTACTCTTTGAACAGCGTCTGAACTTATCTTGTTGTTTTCGATCTTGTCTCCCTCTAATGAATAGCCCATCATTATAACTCGACGGGCAGGATGACTCTGAGAGCTGATGTCTCAGCTGGCTTATAATACCCCAACGAAATGCTTAAATGGTTTGATAATATTACCTATATCAATAAGGTGCACCTTCCTTTTCGGTAGCCCATCACTTTAGAACTTCGCAGTTAAGCATGCTTAACGTGAATGATGGGTGACCTCCTCGGAAGTTTATCAGGGCGTACGCAAGTGAGGCTAAAACGCACTGAAAGAACTAGTGTTGATTTGTGGGGCTAGATATCATCCTCGCGAGCGATTCATGAGGTGTTACAGTATGGTATCAGAGCAACCCTGCGACCGCGTGCTGAACCTGTGAACAAGAGGTCCAGGTCAGCCGTCTAGCAGGGGAAGGTTCTGGGACTGTGTGTTGTGTTTGAAGTCGCAACGAAGACGTCGCGTTCTTTAAGTGGGGGTGTATGTAATACCCCAAGGAAATACTTAAATGATTTGATAATACTACCTATACCAACAAGGTGCATCTTCCTTTTCGGTACCCCATCACTTTAGAACTCCGCAGTTAAGCGTGCTTAACGTGGGGTAATGCTGGGATGGGTGACCTCTTGGGAAGTTTCTCAGAGCGTGCGCGAGTGAGGCCAAAATGCACTGAAAGGACTAGTGTTGGTCTGAGGGGTCAGTTGTCAGCTTGGCGATCGGTGCCTGGCAAATGGGTCTTGGTGAGGATCCGATAGCAAGGATTTGCTCGGGGCGTTACATAGCTACTGGTCAAAGACGTCTTAACGACTCTCTACTGTGGATCATAATAGTCACAAAGGCCTCAAAACTGTTAGGAAGAGAGCATAATAGAATCAGTGTCGCTTTTTCGTCGTCAATGATGGCTCCAATATTTTTCAGACCAACAAAGATAGTCTGAAATTTCATCAAATGCTTTTACAGTGAGGTAGTCGACTCCTTTATTTTGAAGGAATTGAGACGCTGCCTCATGTACAAACGAAAAGCAACAGATTTGCTCATATATAAGATAGAAAGCTTATCCCAAAGAGTCTTGACAGTTTTCTCCTCCAGGACGTTCTGAAGAACGTCGTCGGACAAGCATAACTGTAAAGCTGTGCGTGTCTTTTTATCCATCTTCGTCTTATCTTCTTCTTTCATTTTCGTCGATAATTTATCAATCCCTTCTAAAATCTTTTCGATTCCTTTTTAGGTTAATAAAACAACGACCTTAACTCTCTAAAGATCAAATTTTTTAATATCAAATTTCATTGGTGTCATCGTATGGTGAAAAAATGCGAAAATAAATTTTTCACTGAAAATCACTGTTCACCGTGCACTGTTCATCGGAACAGTTATCGAAAACACTGGTGACCGTCGGAAAAATTTCTTCCAAAACAAAACAGTAAAATCCAATGGACCTAATGAAATTTCAAACTTAACAATGTTCGTTCCTAAACTTACGTGAGCTAACCCGATACAGGAAATAAGGACTGAACGCTACCAAGCTCTGATATCAGTTTGTTACGATTAAGATCCATAGATTTTACTGTTACTAATAATTTATTATTATTAGTCACAAATATAATACCAATGAACGGAATATAAACAACACAAATAAAATAGATAGAGATTTTACGTGAAAACCCTTGAGGGAGAAAATCACAGACGGTCGCCGACGACGAGAAAATCCACTAGTCAAATAAAGAGGTACAATAGAGCTACACCCGAATACCAGGAATGCCTCATCGAGCAAGAGAAAGAGAAGATTGATTCTTCTTCTTAGTGCAAATCTCTTAACTAATTTTGATTGAGATTAAATAACCAAATACAGAGTGAGAAACTCTCGGATTAGTTTTTTCTCTCTATATAAATGATGATATTCCCTTAGATTAAATAGGCCAAAGGAGAGAGAAAGATGATTTAATGTTACCAAAGCAAGTAACCTTCCTCGTGGAGTGAACCAAATCGAGAAACAAACAAAAATGAAAGGTACCCATTTAATCAATATTTTGTCTTTGATGATGGGAGGCATTATAGTCGACCGTCACTGTCCGCTTCTTCATACAGTGGAAAAAATAAAATCATTATAACTAATAAAACATGAATGGTCTATATGACTAACACAGGAAGAATTTTCTTTTGAGGTGTATGAGAAGGAATAATGAGACAATGCTATCCGGTGTTGGCTTTCCTGGTTTATTGAGCTTCAAGGGCATCGATGGCGATTTCCATGGTCTTCTCCTCCCCATCTTTGGACAGTGTTTTCTCAATCTTGGCCAGAAAACTAAGCATTGTCGGCAAGTTCTGATCATCTGTAAAATTAGAAGGGATTGCTTTTAGCAGAGGTCGAATCATTGAAAACCCAGTAATAATTACTTTCTCAACAAATTCATTGATTTACATATCTTAATTGTTCCAAAACAGGAAAAAACAGAGAAGGTGAAATGCTTGAATACCTATCCTTGGAACTGTATGGCCCTTGGGATGATGAATGATGAAAGGATCTGCAAACGACTTCAAGAGTTCAGTTCCGTGAGGCCTCAAGAAGTCATCCTTCCCTGAAATAGTATTGCTTCAACGTGTCAGAAAGCCGAAAATACAGGAAGCTTAGTAAAATTTGATTCACTTATCGTTAAACCCAGTAGTTGAATTATGATTGTGATGACTTTTTTAGGCTTTGACCTTCACATATTCAACTTAAACATAGATGTTCGCAACCAGTTCATGTATCTAGAAGTTAATTCAAGTATGCATCTAGAGGGTATCGAAAAAGGCTTACATGATATGGTGAAGGACATGACGCTAGATTATCATTCATCATGCATCATAAAAAATAAAATACAAAAATAAAGATATTTAGACTGATATCATAAGAAAGAGAGGTTACCTAGGAAATGAATGGATGTGCAATCGATAGGAGAAGAATAAAGCTGCTGAGCTAAAGACTCTGATCTGAATTTCGCTCCTCCGATTATAATTAGAAACTTTACTTTGGGAACCCTTGTTAGAGCAATACCCTACAGGAAAACAGGACAAGGAAATCATCATACCAAACCTTAATTAATTACTCACAAACAGGGTGATATCGGCAACAACCAACAATCAGAAAATCCTCTCATACCTTAGCTTGCATAGCAGGCAATGCAGCAGATAGAATGGCGCCCTGTCAAAATGAGCTGACATACATATCAACTTTAGAGAACCAAAAATCACATATGAACCAAAGTTGCTTGGGATAGAAAATGTCTGATTCGGACGACAGAGAGAAGGGCAGAAGCAAAGAGATGTGATATGTTTCGACTAGTTGGTTACAAGAATAGCTAATAGAGCATGAATGATCTCTTCTACCATATCATATATGGCACATATGAGTAGAAAAATAGTTAGGAATTCATCAGCCAAATAGTTAGGAATTCATCAGATAAATAGTTAGGAATAGTTAGGAATTCATCAGATAAATCATCCTCAAAGTGCAACTTAAAGGTAAGATTAACCCACCAGTCGAAACAATGTTCGAGTTTCATCTATCGTCATTACGGTCAACTGCGAATCCTTACTGATACTGCGACAAGGACGTATAAAACAATACATTGGCGATCTTGTCGCGCAAATTTAACAGGAACAAGCGGATATATAAGAGCTTTACCTAGTAAGCTCCTAACAATGTCTGACTATTTCCTCGATGTTGTTCCAATGAAGAGATTCTATGCAGCATTACCGTGCTCATTTAATTAGAGCAACGTTTACGGCTTACAGCCATGAAAACGACCTTCCACCGCTTCCACCACGATCCACAGGACAAATTAATGTACTCTTGTAGCATTATACTTGTCTATCCACCCGTTCAAAAAAAAAAAAAAAAAAAACAAAAAAACAAAAAAACGTATTGGTCGTATTATAGAAAAAAGAGACGATATAACTTTTTTAATTGATATATTAGTGTTATAGCAGCATTTTGTTTGAATGAAAAAAAATATTACTCTATCACTATCTTATTTATTAAAGATTTTACAAATGAAGTATTATTCTCTTTGTTTATTTTCATCAATTCTTAAAATTGATACGTACTATTAATTGTAGATTTGTTCGATATTAGAATTAAATCTTTAACTCTTAAATTTCAACCAAAATATATCGATTGACCAATAATTTTTTTGAATTAACTTTTTTATGATTTGACAATTAATTGTATTTATTTTTTATTTGATTAATATTTAATCAGAATCATCGGGTGAAAAATTGACTGGTTAAATTTAAAAGGTCTCAGTTAAAGACATGATCACCTTTACATGCTTAGTATATAGTATAGATATGGGTAGACTTTGAAATGTCAATATTTCTAGGTAAGCCTTCGCCTATTTTGATTATGAAATAACGTTGACCATGCATATACAATACAATAACAAGAGTATCTCTCACTAAACAAACGTGATTTAAACGTGGACGGGAACTATATTTTTTGTTTGCATCTAGATGGCATTCTTCACTGGGGACCTGCCCACTGCTAATTGGTCCAAATACATAGTTAAAATACTATGTAAACAATTAGTCAATCCTTCTATTGAACTTAAATCTCACATCTAATGGTTTGGTGAAAACCTGTACGCCATGTCGAAGATTAAATCACATGACTAAATCCAATCAGCATCAGAACACCCGACCATTTCGTGTAAGCAATTCGATAAATCAACGCTGTCAAAAGCAAAAGAGTTGTAGATGTACTTTTTATCCCAACATGGTCCTCAATGCAAATGCCCTATTGCTCTCGGCAAGTACTATGATCCACTTCTTATATAAGAAGACTAAACAGTACAGGCGACTAAGATTTGTGAACTGATTACATTTAAACTATAAAATCTGTTGGAGGTTGCTGTAATTTTTTTGGCAAATAACATAACAATCAACTCAACATTTCAGTCCTGTTTTTTCAGCCAAAGCTTGAGAGGAAAACACAAACCTGTGAAAAGCCAAGGAAGCCATCAATGGGTCCAAACTTGATCATGCATTCCTCAATGTACTGCAAACACTCGTCAAAGTTGGTATACTCCGTAAAATCCTGAAACATGAAAACAGAAACCCATTATAAAACTAATCCCCTATTTGACATTGTTCTCCGAAACACCAAATCAACACCCTAACGAAAACCCAAAACACTGAACGAACAACCATGATCAATGAAAAACTATCTCTTCGCCAGCATGGTGTTCCATTAAAAAGCCAAACAACCGAAACCATACACCACATGCATCCAACATATTCTTCCAAGAAAAATAGGTTCAGTCATAAATAATCCTTTCGCGAATTATGTGATCAGAAATTCGTCACTAACAAAGAGAATCAGAAAACAATCATAGATACACAACAAATAACTTGACCTCACCGACAGGATTATATTCGGATTATTCATCTAAAACAAAAACAAAAACCACATCATCCAAAAAACACACACATTGAAATCAATCCAACAACACCATTCATCCCCTCCTCCCTCACCTTGTTGAACTGGAACCACTCAAAATACGGCCCCTCGAACACCCCCTCCACATCCGACTTCCCCATCGCCGGAAACTTCCCATCAACAAACACGAGATCGAGCCTCCTCAGCACGCTCTCCGGCCACTTCCCGACTTGTTTCCGCAATATCTCCCCGCTCGTCCGGAACCCGTGGAGACACAGGAACCTCGGTTTCCGTGCTATCAGATCCTCTGCGATCGTCCCCATCGGAATATGAATCGGAATCGCAATGGTGGAAAGGGGAGAGGTGAATGGTGGTGTTGGGAGGTTTTGTTTTGTGATGTTTTTGTGTCCGGTGTTGTTTTATATTGAAGGAATGCTTGAAAGAGTTGAAGGGGTGAAAGGAAACGTAAGGGGAAAGAGGAGGGGAGTTACTGTGTGGCGCCCATGAAGGATGAATGAATGGGGAGTCTGTTTCCGGGATTGTAGGAAGGGACGTGAGGTGGTCGGCTCAAAAGAATAGACTCTCCCGTTCACATTGTTATGTTTCCTAAAAATTATGGTCTGAAAAGATAAGGAACCAGTTATCTCGGATGGAACTCTGTGATGTTATTGTTGAAAATTATAAAAATCAAGATCAACAATAAAAATAAAAAATTAATAAATAAAATTCAAATTATTTTATAAAATGATTATTTATGAAAGGAATTTTGAATATTGTACTCAGATAAAATAGAAAATAGAAACTAAAACCTATTTTTTTTTCTATTTTTTACTTTCGTTTCATCCATTTGAAAAATAGAAATTAATAATAAAGAGTTTTATTTCATCAATCAATGAAAAAAACAGAAAATAAGAAACTAAGAAACATAAACAATACTAAACATGCCCTTAACTTTTCAAAGAATATGTTTACCAAATTTCTGAATTGATGGTAGAAAATCTATTAATGCATTCTACATGTTCCATAAAAAATGTAACATTCTAAAAGAAATATTATTTAACACGTATTTTGATTTGATTGTTTTGATTAACTAACAATGTTCGATCCTTTCATAAACACTGTGGTATAAAAGTACTTAATTTATAATGTAATTAACAGTTTACAATAAATTTATGTAAAATAATGTTGAATCGTCCCGCAATGTCGATCAAAGTTTATTTCGATGATCTCCAAATCAAAGTGTTACCAAGTTCTATGGGACAAAAGGAGTATATTTTAACATAACCTATATTATGAGCAACGCATTGAGTAATTTGTGTAGAATAATATTTGATCGTAACATTATGTCGATACTCGATGACTCCTACTGATTAAATGTTGCAAGAAGTGTTGGACAAACGAGAATCACGCAAAGAACATAAAGTCTGAGTAGAGATTATCAAGGCAAACTTTTACCGACTTTGTTTGATGTAAGCAATCGTGACATTGTTTGATGTAAGGAGATATCATGCATCGGGCGTGATTGTGGGTGTTGATACATGTCAATGTGCAATAACGGTTGAAATTTCTATTTTCTCAGTTCTAGTCTTCTAGATCCAGAAGAAGGAAATCCAGACAACAATCGAAAACAAGAGACGTTCAATTGATTAATGATGGTGAGTGTGTTAGCAAAAACTGATTTATATGGTCTTTCTGGTTAACGGGCTGTTTCTTGCATCAAAGGTCTTTCGGATAACCTTTTATTCCTTAGAGGATAAAAAATTTCACGAACTTACGAATAATTCGTAAAATGAACAAACGATATTTTTATAAATTTCATAAAATATTAAATATAATATAAAAATATAAATTATAATATTGAATCGAAATAAAATTCATATAATATTATTTATATATAAAAAATAACTCATAAAAATATATAATGAAAAAAAAAAAAAGAACGAAGGGAATATAAAGAAGACGTTCAAACACGAAGAAACCACGTAGAACCATATCAGGTCTGGTGAGCGGTGGCGTCACAGTCAAGCGCAACAACCAGCCAGCCACCATCGGAGCCGCCGCGCCGCCATCTGCTTCGGCGGCGACAAAGACGTGGCCACCAATCGGAATAATGTAAATCAATCATTTCTTTCCTTTATTCATTTCCTTTGATCCTGTCAGTCTGAAACGCTTGATTAATTTCATTCGGCTTCCGTTTTACTAGACAATGTGTTAGATTTTATCTGGATTAGGGTTTTCATCGTCATTGTCGTGGTCGTCGTCGATTTAGGGTTGAGTGATTGTTCGAAGATGCTTGATGTGAGGCATTGCGTCTCCACTCCGCGTTTTGCCAGTTGGTTTTAGAATGTAGAATCCGACTTTCTAAAAGTATAGTGACAGATCAGATTGATCAGATCCGATTAATGCGTGATTCCTTATTATTGTTTGGTCGTAATGTAGTTCGGGACAACTCATGTTCGAGGTAATCCTTTGTGGCAAACAGCGAGGTGTTACTAGTAGGTTGATTAGTTAGCGGGATATGTTCAAGGAGAAAGTTGAGTTGGTTTTAGAGGAAAGTTACTGAAGTGTTTGGAGCGTATTCGAGGTCGATATTGACATCTAGGTTGATATTGTCATGTATGTGCAAGCGAGACATTGTTTGGAGAATTACTAAAAGGTTTGGTAGTAATGTGTTTGAGTTTATTTTATCATATGAGATGTGTTTCTGGGGAATGGATGTCGGTTTTTTCACATTGATGCTCAGAAGAGGTTGTACATGAATCTATGCAGTTGTTAGATTTAGGAGAAGAAGAGAGGTAATACGAAAAAGTTTGATACAAGTCCAACGAAACCAAATGTTATATGGATGTCGCCTGCACTATAACTGATAAGGAAGCCTTCTAGCAATATTTTCTACTTTGAGCTAGAGTTATCCCTTTGAGAAGAACTCTATCACGCTACCGTTCTGACTCGATTGAAGAGCATGAGGTTACCAACTGAGCTCTGCAATGGTGAGTTGGTGTAGGTGTGAGTTCTTCGATATGCCTGAGGCCCTGATTAACATGATTACTATTGACATCTGTATTCTGGCATCAAATTTTAGCCAATAGCTGGCTAGACAATGATCACAGCAGTACAGAACAGACTTTGTTGTTGTTTTTTTTTTTTTTTAATGTTTTAGAGATGGAAGGGTTTCTCTTTGCATCTTATCTGGAAATCCCTATGGCAGGCAACGCCCCATTTGAGAGGTGGAAATCAAAATGCGGTAGGCCATTAAATAATTCAATTGCTTGCTTATACACGCATGTCATGGTCATGATGACGGGGTTGCTCTAACCTTTAATGGAGTCTAAGCAACGAACTGTAGCGTTACTAGAATCCAATATGGGAAACTGGTTCTCATAGCATTGAACAGATTGAACATAATACAAAGTGCAGATTGCGTCTGCTGTACATCATCTCGTCTGGGTGCGCATGTATGAACTGCTGTCTCTATGCTTTAACTGTTAATCTAATCGAGCTCTCCACATTATCTTGTCAACAAATATGACGAAACAAATAATCTGGGAAACGCTTATATCTTATTGGCATGTGCAGACAGCAAAATTTTTGGCATCCTGCTTTTCCTTGTTGTACTTGACATCTTTCAGAACCGATCTAATCCATTCAGCAAAGAAGGTTTCATTGTGACCAACCTGGCCATTTTTGTAGAAATTGAAGCATGAGGAAGCATCTTTCGGACGTGGGCATTCGGTCTTGTCTAGTGTCTGCCAGTAGGCATCTGGGTGCTTCATCCCTGACTGAGCAGCCAGCCAATGGTGAGCATACTGGCCAATTCCTGCAAATTCAAGCCACCCCTTTGGGAAACATTCCATCACAGTGCTGTTCTGATCCATGAAGATCATGTTTGTCATCTGAGCTCCGTGCGTCGATGCAAGGATATCTGTGTAAGTCAACACTTTCACCTGCATTCAATTCACTGTCAAATACATACTAATTTTCTTGTCATTTATCAATTTACTGCTAGAGTGCTCACTTTTTTCCTTTGCAATTTTGCGCTTGTTTGTGTGTTGTATGCTTGTGAGGGTGAGCTTTGTGACACTATATCTGAAGTTTCTTGTTAGTGAGCCTCTACTCTCCTTTTACCTCCGAGTTTAGCTCGATTTTGTGCAGTGGATGGTTTTCATATGCATTTAGCTCTTGCACTTGAGAGTAATGATTTGAGCCAAAAGCTAACTGAAATCCAAAACCTAACTGAACTAAACCCCCTTTGGCATCCTGAACTCACCCTGCCAAAAGTTTAAGCTTAATCGTAATAAATGCAAGAATGTGTTTGGGGCAAGGAGTTGATCCAGCTAACCATGAAATGGCATAACATGCATCTAACTTATGACTAAATAAAAATGGTTTTTTATGTGTAGTGTCGTGTTTTGCCTGAAGTTCAAGGTTAATGGTAATAAATTGAGAAATATACTTTATATCCTATTCGTATCCAAACGAAGGCCAACATGAACCAAATCTGAAAGATAATGATCAAGAGGTAAGACACCACACACCTGATCACAA
>JAOVYX010019128.1:0-18983 GCA_035668315.1 Drosera spatulata
GTCGCATGATCTTCAAAAGAATGGGGTCATCGATGTACGACAAATCCGTTCAAGTGACAACTTGACAGATTTATTCATAAAAGCATTACCGGGAGCAATTTTTGTGAAGCTCAGGTACAAAATAGGAATGAGAAGGCTTAATAATCTTCTTGAACAAAATTTCAATATTTAAGGAAATTTTGTTTGAGGGGAAGATTGTACTCTTTTTCCTTCGTCCAGGTTTTTATCCCACTGGGTTTTTTCTGACAAGGTTTTAACGAGGCAATCTTAATAGGTGATAAATACATCAAGGGGAGTATTGTAATTAGATTATTAAAAGTATCCTTTGAAAGTGATATATTTACACCTAAGCCTAGATATTTTTCTTTAGATATCACCTACTTTAGAGACTTTTAAATGGATTTACCTAATTAGCTATTAATTAGACCTAATCACCTTGATTAGGTGAGAAAATTAGATGTTAATTAATTACCTTGAATCTTATAAATAAAGCTCATTTATAAGACGTTATGTACACATTTTCAAGAGAAAAAAATCTCTTTTACTTTCTCTAATATCTTTTTAAAATATTTTATTATTTTATTAATTTTGATAATTATCTTTCTAAAAAATTTATCCGAACGTCTATTGTTATAACATACACCTGTTTGTCCCCAACATTTTCTCAAGCAATGGAGCCGCTGGCAACTAGGTTACCACTCATCCAGATTCTGCACTCCCCACCCCACCCCAAGTCCCCCGCTATATATACTCCTCCCAGTAAAAACCCTAGAACAACTCACTCTGCTGCCTCTCTTCGCTTGCACCGCAGTCGCCTCTCCTCTTCACCGCTCCATCACTTCTCCTCGAGCACCTAACTGATCGTTAATGGCGATGACAATCGAATGCCGATCTCAGTCGATAGATCGGCGGTTCGGGAATCGTGTGTCAATGGCCTAGTTTCATCATCCAATTCGAGGTAGACTTCGATTCAACAAAATCTTAGATGGAAATTGTTGTAATTTTTGAATCAGCGTGATCTCGTTTTGATAGTGTGTGGGTGTTGTGTTGTGATTTTGATGTATGATGATCTCATGCCGTTTCCGATTTGGTTTTGTGACATGAATCTGCTGTATTGTGGCTAAGGGCTTGCTCGTCAGTTATGTTGTTGATTATAATCATGGTAGTGAAGATGTCGTAGTTATTCATTTGCACTTAAAATCATAGGCCTCCTTTATTTGTTAGTGTTGTGAGGCCTGAGCTAAGTGCATAGAGGAAGTGCTGAGTAATCAGCAGCAGCCAGACAACTGCGGAGATGAATCCACAGGTCAATGGCTTCTTATGCTGTTAACCTACTGATTTCATCTTACATCTCACTTTACTAAAGAATGATATGAATCATTTAATTTGATGATTTTGACATTCTTTTGCATTGTAGTTATTGCGATGGCACACACTTCAGAAGTTTAATTTAATATGATAAAGTCACTTTTTACAAAATTATTGTGAGACATTAATGATAGATTAATGTTTTTCTGATATGCTTAAAAATAAGAATGGAACATGTGGAAGTGCCTGTCATCGTAATAAGTATCGTAATAAGTAGCAAGGAGGGAATAGTAGATTACATAGTATTTCCATTCAAAATATTAGTACTTGCTTAATTCTATGCAAGCCATTTACATTTTTTGTTAATTATATTTTAAACTCTTTGTTGTCGCACATTTGAGTAACAGCTTTTGTTTCCCTTATGTTTACTCTTAGTACATATGAAGCTGTTCGATTTCGTAATTTTTTTGTGGGGGTGGAGGCATATGATTTGTTCAGTTGATTTGAATATCCTTGCTGTATCATACAACAAGCTGTTTGATGAGTTCTTGATCACTTGCTACTTTTTACCAGATAATATTTAGTGGGGGTAGATGGTCTGAATATATTCCTAATGAAACAGTGAATTTTGCTGTGATGGAGCAACCTCCATAGCATTGCTCAACAGTTTGGTGTGTGGACCATTCCACCTATCCGTTCGCAACATGGCGCAGAGAGGAAAATGGGCAATCAGAAGCAGGCAGAGCTCATAGTGGTTAACAGGTGAACCACACCTCCTATTGATGCTTGAATCAGATGAATGAAGCATTTTAATATCAGCTCAGTTGAACTTTCATTGAGCATCTTTATTCTCCTGTGTTGCTCATTGTTCTTAGTCACATGCTCGGGATGTTATATTACGTATAGCAACCAACCTATATTTGCATTCACAGAATTTAGCCTCCTGACATTTTGTATTGGCTATGAGGCCTGTGTCGAGTGCAAAGAGTGAATGCTGAGAAATCAGCAGCAGCCAGACAACTGTAGTGATGCATCCACAGGTGAATAGCTTCCAATGCAATTAACCTACTGATTGCATCTCACATCGTATTATGTAAATAGAACTTCCAAACTACATTCAGTAAAAATACCCGCCCAAGTCTGTTTTATCCAGCTGTTGATCCAGTATAGATAACGATAGTTTTCTGACTGGTTTTATGTTGATCTTGCATGCCAAACTCTGTTGAATCCCTCTGTTCGAATACTTTCGAAATCTCTTTCTCTGGACTCGTATACAGTGGACATCAATAATATACTACTAGTTTGTTTTAATTTGCTGCTTGTAGTCATCTCGGATCTGGGAGAAATGCTAAACTGTACCAGGGAGGCTGATTCATGATCAATGATAGTAAAGCGGAACAAAGTTGACAGTGGCACACATCAGGGTGAAGTGAAGGCTGCTCGGTGTTCTGCACATTGCAAAGCAATCCCAGTTGATTTAGCAACATGCCAACACCTGGTATAACTTTTGGTCAATTTGTTGAAGTATCGCTTACATTTTGCTTAATACGTGCCTTTAAGTTTGTGGGGACGAAGTCCATTGTTGGTGCATTGATAATGATATTCTCTTTCATGTCAGTATTTATTCCATCTGCTGCGTTGAGTTTTGAACATTTTTTTTGTCAAGTTGCATTGTTGCCACTTGTTATCGGTATCGTCTCTATTGGCACCACAAGCATCAGTGTTGCCTGTGATTCTTTGATCGTGAGTTGTTGCCTTCCCTCCTACAGCCACACCTGCCGTTTCATTTTTTATTTTATTTTTAATAACAATTGTCTCTCATTTTGATATGTCAATACATATTTTTGTATTTTAAAACATAGTTGTTTTTAGTAATTATTCTCTTTGTTTCAATTTAGTTTCAGTATTTTCTTTTCGGGGAAGTGCGGCTGCAGCTCCAGCAGTCAAAGGGCTATTGATCGAAGCAAAACGATGATGTTTGACTGATGTGGAAAAAGAAAGAGTAAGGGGGAAAAGGAAAACTAATACACGAGAAAAAAATGCAGGTAAATCAAACTGACACTCAAACTCAAATCGCAGCCAAAGAAAACCCACGATATTGTAACTCAACGCAGAACAAATTTGAAGCAACGAAGAGATCCGATTTGAGAAATAGCGAAAGAATCGAGATCTGCCTCATCAGTTTTTCGATTTATTGCTTAATTCTAAGTGTTTTTTCTACCAATTTCTTGAGATTTCGATTTAGGGTTTCAATTGAAGATTTCAAATCCGATTTGTTTTGGAAGTTTGAAGTTTTCTTAGTTCGTGAAGTTTCGAAAGTCATTGCTCTTTCTTGAATATGATTTGAGAATTTTTCTTGAGTCGTTGCAACTCTTATTGCATTCATTGAATTCATTTATAATAGGTCAATTTTTGATCGTGATCGTCAAATAATCGAAGTTTATATTTATTTTTTCCCCTGTAGGATTATATGTTGGATATGAATCCATTTGATTATCAAAAAGAGATCGTTTTTCGAGCAAGGCAAGGTCCTCAAGCAATGCCGATCTGTCTAGTGTGAGCGGAGCGAGAGATGGATGACAGAAGACGATCATTGACTATGAAGTGAGAATACTTGAAGAGGATCGAGACCATGCTTAAAGAGTTCTTCTGAACCCATCAGGAAAAAGGAACACAGTATTCATCCTTGACAATGTCTGAGAACTTATTGATCAGTGCGATCTGAAGTGAGAATCACTGAACATGAATCAAGTTTGTTGTTTATGTGAATAAGAATCTGTTGTTTGACTTATTAAACCTTGTTGTATGCTTATTATCACAACATATCAAGGATTACGACAACATGGACAGGTTTGATTCGATACTTATCAAGGAGCAGTTTCGTTGGGAAAAATGAACATCATTTCACATATGAAACCAACCATCGAATTCTAATCAGCTTTAGCTGTGCAAGAATCAAAATAACAAGTTAAGTGCCAACAAGAGATCTAAAAGAACAAGCTAAAGATGACTAATAACAATACGTTAATCCTGGAGGGAAGAAAAATCAAAATAACCATCATCACTCATTCTTAACATTCCGACTATGATAGTAAAGCAAATCCTTCCTGACTTTCCTCGATTTATGAAACATAAAAACTTCTAAAAGAACTCTAATGTTGTTGATCAAAGATAGGGTAAAACGACATGTCATGACTTCACAAGATTAAGACAACGACATTTCAAACCACAGCCATAGTCGGGAGACAACTAAGCACATAACAATGGTTTTAACCACTTAAATCGAGGCTAATAACTCAATAAATTTATCTAAAGCTAGATAGTTGACGGCTTATACTCAGCGGGTTTCTTATGCCGGCTGATTTCTCATGTTGGCGTCCGCTTAATAGTTCTGATTTTATCAAGCCTATAACGGGAAGAAGCACTAGAAAGGTGATGATTTACGCAGAGCGGCATCCTGATGCCAGCCAATTCCTAATGCGGACGGCCACTGCTCAGAGCCCCAGCCACTGATTCCCTTTTTTTATGTCAGATGATCAGAATAATGCATAGCAAATTTCAGCGATCCCAAAAATAACAAGAAGAATCAGTTTCCATGTCCATGGGATATACAATCTCATGATCTGTTGTCAAGTGCCAAGAATTATAGTGGAAAATGTCTATGTCAAGTGGTTCTTTGCATAATATAATTGTTCCCAAAACAGGACTTTTAAATTCTAAATATGATTTTGAGAAGATAAATCAAACATGCTTTTTACTACTCAAAACAGATCTCTCAATCCAGAAGTTAAACTACAAAGTTCAAAACTTTATCGAGACTTGAAGCAAAAGAACACGAGTAAGATCGGATGGTAATGGGCCTGATTTCATCTTAATTTTCCATGTACTGCTTATGATGTTCAATTTCAGCATGATCCATAGAAGTCAAGCAAACAGAGACGGTCATGGAGAGAACAGAAACAAAACCCAGAAAGCGATATGATGTGAATAAATCCAAAAAGGTTGTGCAATTCACATCCAAATTTATTTGTTTATTTTAACGTGGGTGCACTGGATATGAATTGGTTGTTAATCGAAGGAATAAATGCATTCAAACCCTAGACGATTAACCCATTGAATTGTTCCCAAAATCAGAACTTGCAGATTCTCAAGAAACAGATCAATAACGAACCCGCCCATTGCAATCCATAGCAGTAATTGAGGCTACAAATAAAAAAAAGGGGGTATACATTTGGTATAAATAATTTTACTGACTTAACAGAAGAGGAACTAGCGGCTAACTAACCAATCTGGGTTGGTCTAGTGGTGTTGACGTGGCCTTGTCAGTGTCCGATGGATTAGTCGAGGTGCGCGCGAGTTGGCCGGACACCCTCGTCACCAAATGAAAAAAAAAAAAAAACCTAGGGGCTAACTACCTTGAACATCAAGAAGACATCATTCAAGTACAAAATTGTTCCAATTATCCAATGGAAGGTTAACTGGATCAAGAAGGGTGTCGGGACAGGTGTCAAGTCCCAAGGACGTTGTGGTTTTTCTGAGGCTTTCACTGCCATTGCAGCAATTAAAGACATACATGTCATTATCTATAACGAATTGAACAATTACTCAGAGAAATTTTTAATAGATTGTGATGATTTAGATAATGGATGCTCAGGTAGAAATCCAAGGGCAACTTTCGTATAACTCACTGCAAAGGACAGATCTAGCTATTCGTTAAAATCAGTACGCACAGAACAGCATTACCCGTACATGAGGGAAATCCAAACTTGCAAAACTCAGGATTTAAATGGGATGGGCATCATTTATACAGACGGTTATGAAGCGGTTCCATCAAATCATTATGATTTCCAAAGAGCAGTTAGGAATCAACCGGCCGTTGTGGAGAGTTTCATCGTCATTCTTTTTTTATATAAGCAAGTCATCTTTTATGGACCATGCGACACTGTCATTGGTAATCTCCTTGCTATGATGATAGTCGGATACGGTTTTGATGATGAGTTTTTCGCTGGTATTGGTTACTCAAGGATTCATGGGGAGATCACTGGGATGAGGAAAGATATATACGATATAAATTTGACTTGTCCCTTCCATTTGATGTGTGTGGCATGTACTGCGAACGAAGCTATCTGACTTTTTCTAATCCTTGAAGCCCGATAAATGACTTAGAAGGTTTTTTTTTTTGGTTTTTTTTTTACAGAAATAATCTAGAAGTTAGCACTTGATGTTAAGTTTTTTCAATTTTCATTGTTTATTCCATATGTTGTGATTTTTTTCCGATCTGTATCATTTTGGTATCAAAGCTATGGCAGATTGTGTGGGGCGTGAAAGGGCCGGGGACATCTGGAATTTTAACTGGGATTCAAGGGAGATCGAATCCTTGGGAGATTGGAATTTCATGATCTCCGTGACATTGAGATCGAAAAACAATGAAGGAGGATAGACAAATTGAGCGACAACTCGCCGAGGCAAGGCTGAGCGCTCGTTCAGAGAAAGAGTTGAAGGATTCTAATGATGGTTTTCAAGACAACTGTGAAGAGGAGAACGATCATGTTAACCCTTATGCTGATCATGAAAGAAGACAGCAGCGAGGGCGTACAAGTCGTATCTCTTCCCAAAGTTCGAGTATGAAAATCAAGATCCTTTAGTTCAAAGAATTGTTCTAAGACGAAAAATATGATTGGACAGTTCAATTTATTGATTGGAACCTATGGGATCCGATCTATGATGTCTATGATGATGTTGTTGTGGTCGACGAGGTGATGATCGACAAGGACTCCACCGTAGAAACTATAACGGATGCAGTTGTACATGATAATTCTAGTATGGTGGAGAGATGATCAAAACGATCAAAGAGACTGATGCATATGCATTAACATATTTTAGGATGATGGTAAGATGATAATATACATTGGGATATAACGTGAGGCGGATGTTGTTAGTCTTATATGTAAATTTCGACACTTCAAGATTTGAGGACTTGCAACAAAACTTCATTGAAGGCGAGGATGAAGAACTACCTAGTAAAGAATCAGATTCGAGGAAGAATCTTTTCATAGCACGGTAGGATGACGCACTTCACCTAGGCATTGGCTAGTTTTGAAACCCGGAGTAACGAGTTCGATTGTCGACAAGAAGGTCTTCGGTTGCCTGAGTGACGAATATGCTGCCCTGACAATATGACGGCTATTTCCCAAGTGTAGTTACGTTGTCCTAACAACATATATGTCGCACGGGCATGATTTGTTGGTCGTTTTAGCTTTGTCACTCTAGACTCAACATACAATGCTCTGGCATTATATATGTCGTTCATTTTGTTACAAATTTAGATTTGATTTCATATTCCTTATTTTTAGGAGAATAATTTGTTGATGTAGTTGAGATTTAATTGTTTGGATCTTTTTCATGTTTTAGTTATAAATAGGACATCTTTGACGGCCGCTTTACGTCCCTTATCGATCTTTTGATCAAACCATTGAAGAAAAGCCTAAGTAGATCGTGATTGAAAGGGATACGGGATAATACAACTCTCAACACATAGTTCCAATGCAAAACTGATTACAAACAAATGCAAAACTGATTACAAACAAATCTGGAAAACTGTTTAAACACAACCCATAAGATCCCATAAGAAAATAAAAATAAAATTAAACTTAAAAATTAAAATATCAACAACTAACTATTTAAGACATAAAAAATAATCATATGTAGTCTGTTGAGACTTGATTTCTTTTATCATTCTTCCCCGGTTAGACGAACCTCTTCTTACCAAAAGACGATTAATTTTTAGTAAGTTCTGTGTTGTGATTTTAGTTGTTGTCGTAGTTCATTTTTCAATGATCTCACAATGTAAAGTTTTTGAAAAAGTAGGATGACCGTTCTGTAGAAAAGAATGACATGGAAATCTATGAACTCGAGGGGCTCTACGACAACAAGAGATTGAGATCTTGTCATGCCAAAATCTACTTCGATGATAGGTCGGTCATCTTTTGAATGATCAATTTTTTTTGATGACTCGACTATAACCACAATCTCCTAGAACGGATGATTGACCATGACATCGTCTACATACGACTCATCATCACCATAATCATCATATATGGCTTCACCCAAATCGTCACCATCTTGATGGGGATACTTATATCAAAGATGGATGATATATAAGATGGATGATCAAACTCGTCAAGTTCTGAAATCTCGATTTTTAAACTGATGCTCTGAGAAGGAAACCGACGAAGGGTTGACATCATCGTTCTCCTTTTCTACGGCATTTTCAGAGCTATCGTCGAAATCCACCGACTTCTCATCAGAAGAAGCGCTCAGCCTAATCTTAGCGAGTTGTTGCTCAAGTTCTTTGATTCTTCTTCGGTTTTCCTCGATCTCAAGGTCTCGTAGGTCCCGAAACCAATGCCGTCGCTCACTGGGGTTACGGTATAATACAACGCAACGCATTTTTCCTCTAACGAGAGCTTTTGTGTTTCAATTCCAAATGCAAAGGCTGATTACAAACGAATTCGAAGAGCTGTTTACATACAATCCTATGATCCCATAAAATCCCAACTAACAGAATAAATCTAAAATTAAACTTAAAAATCAAAATAACTACTAAACACTTAAAACATAAACAATAATCAAATGAAATCCGTTGAGACTGAGATTTAAGCTGAGATACAACTGCTCATATCTCAGATCCTTTAACTTCTTGATCAATAGCATGTCGTCTAATTAAAATGAGCAATTAGTCATACCTCAGCTTTCTAATCATGAATACAATAACAAAAAGAGTTTGAGATTTGAACGGTTATATTGCACTAGTTGCAATTAATAATTAGACATTAAACTAAAGTACTGTAATATGATTAGCAACGGAGCGTCGTTGGTGCTTAAAAAACAATTAAGCTGCAAAACCTACCAAGCATGAAGAACTCCACTAAATAACGAGAATCCCAACTAAATTATGAAAGCCTAGCGAACAAAAAAACCCTTAGTATATTTCACGAGTGGATTTTCTCCTTAGACCAAACCACAATATATTGCAACCAAGATGATCAAAAGCCTTCATCTCAGATGTGAATGGAACGTATCAAACAGAATCTTGATTCTTAGACCTGTGAATTTTAGGTCAAGGTTGAGTGGGTTGGACCAAAAAAGACCGTTTAGGTTAGTTGTGGGCCGGGCCACCACTTGAGACATTCTCTATTGGAAATCATACAAAGCCCACCAAACCCACGCTGCCACTGAGGGTAAAGGGTTCAAAAAGTGCACTTTATTTTAACTTTTAGACCATAGGATAATAATGAAAATGGGATTTCTCCTATCATAAGCCGTATAACACCAATCGTTATATTGGTCAGATTTTATGTGTAAAAGAGGTTATCTTAGATCTACACCATAGAAATAATATAATGAGATGTCTTCCGTTGTGACCTACAATGCCAATCGTCTTACGATTTCGATCCGAAATATCTCAACACTTCAACGAGTATATGTGCTAGTTTTTTTTTTTTTTTAACGCATAGATATTAATTAGGGCGCATCGTGGATGTTTCAAAAACACGTACATGCTGCTATATACAGTATTTTGCTCCTGAATGATTCATAAACTCTTCTATATGATTTTATCACTTGCATTAAGACAATCAACGTCAACAGTCATGTTACCACAAAATATATGCGACAGTATGTCATTGTTCTATGCTACATTATGTAAATTGATCTATATTACATATTGCGTGTACGTCATAATTGATATAGTACCATTCACGGCATGAATCGAGTGTTCGTTACAGCATATACACTGTATGTGTTATGTTACCGCCCACAACATATACATCGTCTGTGTTATATCGTGTGTACACGAATAGTGATTATAGTTTACATCGACACGTACGCATATTCCCAATATTAACCAAGAAAAAAACGTTAGGGACATTGGAAAGGAGCCAAGAGAGCACATGATGCAGCTGCAAGTTTGTTGCACAAACTCACAAAACCATCACATGATCGTCGAGCGTTGAAAACTGTTCCCAACTCACACGCTCATCATGTTGCCCGTACAACCGCAAAAATGCGGTACATGCAGTACCCTTTGGCCTTATATTATTAACGTGATCGTTACGCTTAAATGTTATAATAATGTTCACTTTAACAAAGATATATCGACTAAATCTATGTGGATACGACTTTTGAGACGGGTTATCATGTCCTTAATGGAGATACGAATTTCACATAATGAGTTAAGCCGGTCGCTTATAGTTCGATCTAAGTAAAAGTTATCTGTGCTGGTTCAAATAATCCATCAACGTAAAACCTTAATTAGTCATTGGAATTATTCCACATATAGTTCAAAATCCTGCAAAACTTAATTAGCTGAGGTAGTGATGCTGGTTAATGGAAATTGATTAAAAAGGGATGGAAATTAATATATATCATCAAAGAAAAATCTTCCAAGCAATGAATTACCCTCTCTCCCTTTACCCATTTTTGCCCCTCTGATCATTTGCCTCCTTCACTTTTAATTACGTTGCTAATCTGGTGTATGTTGTCCACATGTGCTTATAATTTCTTCAATAAAGTACTCTGCTTTTTTAAGCTGATCTATAAATGCTGGACTTGTTGCTTTAAAAAGCCAAGCAGTGGGCTGTGTTTGATCATCAAAATCCTCCAAGCTGATCGGAGGTCTCAAAGAGAGGAAGAGAGAAGCTATCTTTCCATTGTTGAAGATCTTGATACCCTTTCAAAGGTATGTCTGTTTCAGTATTTATATACGTTAATCTGCTTATGATACGATATGAACGGTTTTCTGTTCGTCGTTTTTCGGATATAATTAACGGTCTATCATTTCAGATATACGGTAGCGTGATCTCCTTTTAGTTTGTATCACTGGAAGTAGTTAATGTGTGTACCGGTTTTTGCGTCTTATACTTGGAGTTGTAGCATATATGGATTGATAAAGATGATGTCGTTATGTCGAACGCTATCAGATAGATGTTCAAATGACATGATTTATATATGGACCTTAATCAAATCGATCTTTCAGCTTTGCTAGTTAGGATTGTCTAGTATGTGTCCGTTTACAATCGTATCGTTAAATTAGTGTTATTGGTCTAATGGGAAGTTTAAAATAGCAGGGGCTGTGCTATACTAGATTGTATATATGCCTTTCATTGAAGTTGTTCCCTTCCTTTTTAGAAGTCTTAAATGGAGCAAATGGACATAAATGTGTAGAAATCTATGAAGACTAAATTTCATAGGGGAATTCTTGCGAGTGATTCAATTTAAACCAGCCTTCAGCTTTCATCACCATCATGCAAAATATCCTTGTAGGAATTAGCTGATATAACAGTTATCACCTTAACAATCGAAGTGAGTTACACTTGACTTATCATTCTCATATAGATTGAATCCAATTGTCCTAATAAATCGTAACATCTTCCTCTCTCTTTGGCGCCACTGTCTTGTCATTCAAAATACTCCTTAACAAAAGGGGCAATTCTTATCTTAGATCCCATCAAACTATTGATCTAAATAACAATGAATTGAAAGCAAATGTCAAAAATAGGAGTTTAGATCTCCTGCTGTCCAAAATGAACAACATCACGTCGTTACCCATTACAACCGTAGACCGTAGAAATAAACAAGAAAAACAATCAACAAGTTTTTCTTAGTCATTGGATGCCATAGTTGTTTATGTTTGGACAACAGAAAATCCCCTCCGGAAAAAATTGACCCATTAGATAGGTTTCTTTAAGAACATTCAAAGTGCTTGCCACATAAGTATATATTTAAGGGGGAGTGCTAATCGTCCCCAACTCACAGGCCTCTTTTTCCTTTTTCTTTTTTTTCTTTTTCAAATTATTTTTATATATAATATTTAAAATCATTTACAATTTTTAATATATATATCAAACATTTAAAATAAATATATATTTGAATTCTACATATCAATATCTACAAAATAAAATCAATATTGAATGTAAAAAAATTCATTACATTATAAATAAATACATATTAATAATATTTAAGCACATACAAATTTTATCATATTCAATCATTCCTCCAAAATATTATCTACCATGTGAATTGATATTTATCATTTTATTTCACAGTTCAAGACGAACTGCATAACTATCAGTTCTCAATGGAGATATAGGATAATGAGAATGTAGAAATAGTTGAACAAAGTGATTCTCGACATAGACAATAGGTATTTCACGATATTTTTAAACTTCAAATGAAGGGGACCTCAATGACAAATGAGTAAAACAAGTCGAAATATTTACATCGAAAGCATGCAATACAACTTCGAAGATACGATTAAGAATTATTGATAATTATCACATACGTATACGTTATAATTATTATGGAACGAGGAAATATTTTTTTGAAATATATTTTTTATATTTAATATTAGTTTTATTTTGTAGATATTGATGTGTAGATTTCAAATATATATTTATTTTTAATATTTGATATATATATATATATATATATATCAAATATTATAAAAAATTATAAATATTATATAAAAAAGATAATTTGAGAAAAAAAAAAAAGAAAAAAGGAGGAGCCCACAGTGGGTGTGAGTGGAGGGAGATTAGCAATTTCCATATTTAAGCCTTACACCCTTTCCCTTTTTGCTTCCTCTGAACATAAACTGGTCTCATCTTTATGTTAATTAAAAAAGGATGATGATAAATGATATAAGTTGGTTGAAAAGAATTATATAATTAATATTATTTAATTATTTATTTGTGAGATGGATGATCAAGATTCAAAAAATTTTTGTTATTTGCAGGGTTCTTTTTTCCGGAATCTGGGGTTCTTTTTTTTTTCGAAAGGATCAATCCATCCGGGAAAAAGAACTCCGAAAAATCATTGTTTTTTTTATACACCCGGGATTCTTTTTCTCGGATGGTCTGGTCCTTCCGGGAAAAAGAATCCCGAATGGCATTTTTTTTTGTATATCTAGGATAATTTATCGCAGTATCCGGGATTCTTTTTATTGGATAAAGTTTGAATTTTATCCACCTATTCATTTTTCAAATAGACGATTAGTTTTTGTTGATGGATTAAGGTTATGCAACCAACCCATGTCATTTGTTATCATCCATTAAAAAAAATCCATTACCTCTTATTTTTTCTTTTACCAAAGTAGGGATTAGATAGTGTCGATTGTATAAAAGGAAAAACCGAGGCTTACCCATGCATGAACACATAATCTATAAATCTTTATAGAATCATTTTTCATATCCATAACGAAGTAAGGAGCATGACGCCAATAAATCATACACGACAATCAATTGACAAAGTATGATATAGATATTGAATATCAGTGATTAAGGAGTATATATCTAGCTAGATCTCATTTAAGATATTGGTGATTAAGGTGCTACTTGATATCACGCCAAAACCATTTTATCTCCTCCACTCACTCACCTTCAACAAAATGAAGAATGGTTTATTAACCTTTGATATGATCCGATAAAAATATTTATAACCTAATAATCCACTTTGAACTTCACCCATTCCCATCATGCATATCATATTGATAATAATCGATTTGATCCTGATCTTCACCTTTACTGCCTTCAATCTTATGGTCATGATCAAACTATAAAAATTCACACAAATTTCGGTGTTTCATTTTAAAAGATTTCATTCTAAAATAAGACAATTCTAACATACTTGAGGTATAAAGTCATTCCCATGAACATCACCTTACACCTTCTTCACTTTTTTTTTTCTTTTCTTCGGTCAGTCACATTTTCTTAATTTTACATAGCCAAAACACATCTACACTCCAACATTCATTAATCTAGATTTTTTTAATTTTTTTTGAAGGATTTAATGAATGTGTGTTTTAATACACAATATATTAAGCGAAAATACAACCGTTAAAACTCAAACAATAAAAATAAAAAATTAATATTAAATTATTATATTTTACTTTTTATAATTTATTTATATATTTTAACTGTTAAATTATTATTTGATACACACTTATAATAACAATGTATCAAAACACATATTCTTTGTTCTCATTTAAAAAAAAAACGTTCATTAAATCTAGATTTTGATTTTTAAAGAAGAAATAAACACTTCAAATCTTCTGTGCAAATTCTCAAATTCAGTCACACATGCACCAACGGGTAGTCCTAAACTTCTCCAGCTAGCTAGGGTTTCAACGATGAAAACCATCCCGGAATTCGATCGATTTGTTACAAAATCGATCGATTTGATCAACCCAATGAATCCCAAACTCATCGAATCCCCACAATTTCCAAATCTCTCTACAAATGTCCCTCAATCGATCTCCAATTCTCGGCAAGCCCCTCAATGCGCCCTTAAATGCGAGCCCCATGGTTCGATTTCTTCGTCATCAATGATGACCCATTTGGTTATGTTGCTTTATTCATCGAATCCATTTTTCAAAATGATTAATTTATGCGATTCCATGGAGGCAGTACCCGGACGAGTATCACTTCATTCAGGTAGTACTTGTGGGGTATATGATTTTGTATACTTGTGTACTTTTTGACCTCGAATTTGACTTGATTGTACGAAACTACGCGGCATTTTATGATGATGGGCATTGATCAAAGGTTGATTTGATAATTCATTATTAATGGAGAAATGAAATGGGCAGTCGTTTTCTGGTGCTGAATTGTCTTGGTAGGGTATATTGTGATTTGTTATGACTCTTAAATCAATCAATGTGATAGCAAGTTTAGAAGTGTTCGTCAAAACGTGATTGCTGTTGGCATTTAACGTAGTTGATTTACTTGTACGGTCCGTAGGTGGTTTGGTTGATCAACTTGGATTCACATGCTAAGTGTCCAAATCAAAAGTTTTTTTTTGCATTGAAGAAATCGAGATCGTTGAGATTGATGCCGGTGGCATGTTAGGATCCTTCTGTTTACCCGGGGGAGGTAACGAATAACCATGAAGGTACCTGGAAGATTTAGGATTAGCACATGTTGGAGGAAAGATCCAAAAAAGGATCTCGGGGCTTACATATCCTTTATCGTTACCAATACATGGCTTTCTTATGATAAGCAAGCACATAACTGCTTTTTAGGAAACGGGTTCCATGGTGTAGGAAATGCTTATGACCAATCACAAGCTTGATGAGGATTTCCTCTCTTTGATGATGACCAGAGTAGAATATAATTACTGCATGGCTGTTCCTATCATCAGCACGGATGCATTGGTAAAGCAATGCTAATGCAAGCAACTTGGGGTTATCAAATGTGTTATTAATCTCACAATTCGTTGACCGGTGTATTCCATAAGCTTGGCCTATGTCTGGTGACCACATCAACTTGTGATCTAGGTTAATTATTTTAGTTTTAGAGGCGAAGGTAACGAGAATAGTTTCACATGTTATAAGTTCCATTTAGGACCCTTTTTTTAAGGTAGTTTCATTTAGTACCTTTGATGCAACAGAAACTGATACTATGAACCTAGATCATTGGTTCGATTATGCATCCAGTTGAACCTGACTGGGAAAATTCTGCATATCACTGCCTTGCAGATCAGAAGAGTGTCTGATCAATAGGTCAATGCCCTGTATTTATAAAGTTTTTATGATATATTGTCTACTGCTATGCGGTGCTAAATTTGGTGTCCTGTATTTTGTGTCTTACACCAAGTGAGATGATTATGAAAAAATGAGTGCCTTGTCATAAATGTAGTATAGGTTGACAGGTTGTAAGATAGATTTACCTGTTTTGCATATCTTTTGAACGAATAGAAGTGTAGATGAAGTGACTAGATAAAACAATTATTACATGAACAACGATGCGAACAAGTCTTACAGTAAAAGGAGTGATAATCCTAAAACATACATAATCAAGGGGAATACGTATGTGGTAAAGCGTGAGAAGGAATTGTAAGAAACACCAACTCCCATATTGAATGAAGTCATAATTACCTTCACTAAAGTTTGGTTCATACTGAGGTGGCCTCAGTTTTATATTCCATCCAAGGGAATGCTCATCTAAGGTAGGCTCAACCTCTTCGCTTTTGGCAGCTTTTCCTACTTATATGGGACCAAAGTGCATGGATAGTTAAGTGAGCCAACGCACTTGTGTTAATTGTCCTGTAATTCAAGTTCCTGGTTTTGGCGCTTAGCTAACATATATGTGTTCTCCTGTAATTCTCACTGTATAATCAGCTAACGTGATATTCATAATACGGACGAGAGTTATCGTCACTACCTTCACATACCGCTGATCAATGGCCGACAATGGTGTACCACAGCCCACCAGGAGCTTCTGGAACATGCCTGTTGCTGTTTTCTTCAAAGATCTCAGGTATATTCACAAAAAATGAAAACCATTCTGTTTTTTATTCGACATCCGTTTATGAGTGTTTGATGTTTTCAGCTGCGGGCAAGTGTACGACAGTTGGTATATATTGTTGTGTATGAAGCTCATAATGTGATGTTCTGTGAATGTATTATGTATCAGACTTGTATTCAAGTTGGACACTGTTGGCAAGGAGATTCTGGGAATGGCATTACCTGCTGCTCTGGCTTTAGCTGCTGATCCAATCGCCTCTCTCATTGATACTGCATTCATCGGTCACATAGGTTTGTATTGGATCCTTGTCATTGTCATAGTTTTTCTGAATGTGTTGCTCTTAGATTTGTTGCTTGCTTCATCATATTGACCATTGACTGAGCAGCGTGACGAAAGTCTTGGGTGAGATGATTTTCTTAATCACATATGAGCTAAAAGGAAACATGGTGTCAATATGTCATCATACTTGAATAGCTAGGCTCTCCCTTACGTATTAGGTGCCGTAAATACCCTTGCAGGGCGTGGTACGGTACGTAAGACCATATAAACGTAGTAAGAATTAGCGTACCACATTCTGATCCTTGCATGCCGGTATGTATTACCTGTAATCCATGGTGGAGCTGTAGAGTTCAGCAAATAATACTTTTTGCGCTTGGGATTCTTGTGATAGTTTATAATGGTGTTAGATTCCACCATGCACACACAAAGAGGTAAACAAACAAATAACATGCGAAGGATATTCTTGGGAGTACTAAATTAATTTGAATACTGAATATGATATATTAGAAGCAAAGAAAAATTAAGTACTTGTTGATGGGCAAGGAACTCTAAATTCTTGCATTGGTCGGAACTGCAGGTCCAGTGGAGCTTGCTGCAGTTGGAGTTTCCATTGCTATATTCAATCAGATCTCAAGGGTTAGCGTCTTCCCATTGGTTAGCGTGACCACCTCTTTCGTCGCTGAGGAGGATACGGTTAGGAGAATGCAGACGCAATTATTAGACAATGACGATAAGGAGGATTTGGAGAAGGGGTCTGTGAAAAATGGCACATCCATCGAGCTGACGCCAAGAGAAATGCCAGAGGAAAATGGTGTTGACAACTTAGATAAGGACTCTTCCTTGAAGACAGGTTCAAAAGATTCAGTGCCAGTAGATGATGCTGAAATGGGTGCGACAGATTCGAAAGATTCAGTTCTAGTAGATGATGCTGAAACCGGTGCGATTTCTTGGTTCAAATATTCACTTGCACAAATGCATAAGTTTCCATGTAAAATTCTCCTCCTACTAAGTTGAGAGTGCCTCTACTTGTCTGTGATCTTTTAGATTTCCCTCCAGATACAAACAAGGCCAAGTCGGTTACAATTTGCAGCCCTGAGAGGGAGAAGATAGAAACTGGGAGGCGGCATATCCCTTCAGCATCTTCAGCACTGGTAATTGGCGGGCTATTGGGCCTTTTGCAAGTTCTATTCCTTGTGTTTGGAGCTAAACCTCTGCTAGCCGTCATGGGCGTAAAATCTGTGAGCATTCTTTCATAGTATAATGCAAGCATTTATTTCTGCTAAACATTTTATTCTAGTGTTTAAGGGTTGAGATTTAATTATCGTGTTTTAATCTTGATCATTCATTCGTATGGTTAAATCTCAATCGTCATTTGACACACTTTATATCAAGACATGCATTCCCTCTTTTTTCTTTATTCTAATGCTTTTCTAGTGATCTATACATTTGATTTTTTATGGATTTCAATTTTTTTTACATTTTTTCCTAGTCTTTATCTGCTTCTTTAAACAAAACTTTGATTTGGAAAACAACCATAGTGAATCTATCCTTGTTTCTTCGCGGCAACACTATATAGTTCTTTAACTAATTAATCTTTTTTACTTTGTAGGACTCTCCCATGCTAAAGCCAGCTCACAAGTATTTGACATTAAGGGCACTTGGCTCTCCTGCTGTTCTTCTCTCATTAGCTATGCAGGGCATCTTTCGAGGCTTCAAGGACACAAAGACTCCTCTCTTCGCCACTGGTAAGATTAGTTTCCCTGGTTGTTTTCTATGAGTTCTTTTTTTTTTTTTTTTTTTTGCCAAATATGTTCTACAATATAAGATGCATAAAAATTTTGACTTGTCAGATTTGCTGCATTTTTCTTGAAAGGCTCTTCACCCTTGTTTTTCTGTAGTTGTTGGAGATGCTATGAACATCGTTCTTGACCCGATTCTTATTTTTTCTTGTCATTTGGGCGTCAGTGGTGCTGCAATTGCTCATGTTGTTTCACAGTAAGTTCCCTCTTAACCCCTTAAGTCCTTGTTTCCATTGCTTATAATTCCTTCAGTATTCACCAATCAGCTCTTTGTCTATGTGGGTTTAATGATTTC
>JAOVYX010019129.1:0-18982 GCA_035668315.1 Drosera spatulata
GCAACCTTGACAGTGTTTCCATGGACATTCATTCAGATATACTAGTCTGCAACTGCAAGTTTTAGAAGCGGCTTAGAAAGAAGTAGACGATAGGCTATTTGCGATAAGCTTTCCTGGTGCCATAACTGTAAATGTCAGCATAGTTTTAAGCTGCTGGCTTCAATGCGAACATCGACTTTTAGAATGTAGCAGATTTTAACCAAACTATTTGCATTGGCTCCCCGTGCACTTCTATGCTTTGGAGAAGCCGGCCTCTTTTATAATTTAGCCGCTTTTAGTCTTTAGTTCCATTCATGTATCGAATTCAATTAGATGTTGACCTTAAGTTGCCAAGTTAGCATAAAGTGATCCCAGAATCAGAACAATAACCAACCATCATCCCACTCTTTCATCGTGTTGTGATAGCTTCCCACTCCTAGGCCTTAGGTGACCGTTTTGATGATAGGTATTCTCTTCATCTTACATAACTACAACATTTTCAACAAAAACATTATTAAATATGTATTTTGATAAATTTCATATTTAAATCTAATCATGTTCGACCGTCCCGTGACTATCATCGTATGAAAATATATAATTAATACTACGATTAATATTTCTCGACGAATTTGTGTAAAAATAATATTTGATCGTCCCGTCATTTCTATTAAAGTTTGTTTAGACAAATTAAACTGTTTTATTTATTGTGAGACAAGGCGAATAATATATTACCCGCGTTCCATAATTATTATAACGTTTTTCTCTCATTATATTATTCAACATGTAATTTGAGGGGTTTTTATTACTTATCTAAGTCTCATAATTTAAATTTTTTAATGACCTACGATTATAATACATGACGTTTATTGTCATTAATGTTTCACGATATTTTCTCAAAAAACAATGATTGATCCTCTCGCAACATTGATCAAAACTTTTATCATCATACGTATCCGATGAAAAATTTATAATTTTTTTTGGGATGGAGAGAGTATAAGAATAACATGGGATACAATTGTTTTTGTTCAGGAGATGGGGTACGATTGGTAAATTGAGCATTCTCTTACACTGCAAAAGCCAAAAGTAGTCGTTTTGTATAGATTTCCTATGGACATTAATCCCTTGGTGTAGTTTTTGCTACAAACAGGGGTGCTGTACAACATCCACCAATAAAAAAAAGAAAGAAAAAACATTTAAAAATTCTGAATAAAGTTAAACCCCATGACTAAATAATAAAACCGAAAAAAACCTTAAAAAATTTCAATGGAAAACCTTTTTAAAAAATAAACTCTATAAACAGACCTACACAAACGAAAAAAATTATACCCCAAAACAAAATCTACCTTTTGTACAGCAAACGATCCTCCTCCATTTTGTATTCTCCTCTTGGATTGCTGGATAAGGTTCTCCAGGATTAGCACCAACGTTTCGCATAGTGCTCAAAGCTTCCCTTTTGCAGATTGTTTGTTTAATGTTTACGATATACATGAAAAATGTAAGCGTGGTTGAATGATTGTATTGAATATATCGCTGCTAATTTCTTTGAAGTGCATAATCTTGATCATTATCCCACAGGTGTCGATTGTACTCCATTTTGGTAAGTGCTAATTGCCAATCAACAAGTAGCCCGTCAAAAGTTTGCCATATCCTCCACAAGTAGAAATGTTACTCATAAACTTTAAACCGCTAACTAGATTAGAAACAATAGAATGCTTCCAAAAATGACATCGTATCTAATAACTTATGACATAGGTGTTTCAACGGGGCTGCAGTGCAATAGCACCCACAGAAAATGCAAGTTGAGCCCTTTGCAGATTTTCGCCAAAAAGTTGCTTGACTTGATCGGCAGCATTGGTGAGATCTCATAAAATAAAATAAAATAAACACCATTCCAAGAAATCAAACCAGGGAGAAAGTTGACAGAATGGTGAATCGGCTAGACCTGTCTCCGCATGCGTACCCTTGGAGATGGAATTGGCCATCTAGGAAGACAAATATGCCACAAAAGGTACATCATCAGAACAGTAAAAGTAATGAGAAACAAAACCACCAAACTAAAACGAAATTGGAAATATAAGAGCAAACTATGGGAATGACACCATTTATTCATGTTTCCTGCTTGGTGTCCTCTGTTCATGAACAAGCTCTCCTAAGCATAGGTACGTGCAGTTAACTTTGAGAGATACCTCAACTTTCACAATATTTCACCATATTTTTAACCGGAGATGAAAAGGCTTAGTTCAAAGTATAAATAGCTCATGTGTGAGGACTGCATAGTAAGTATCCACTCTCTTCGCAATTGATCAAGAGATTACTTGATGATCTCAGATGAACTTTAAGCCATTTATATGCAACTTGCGACCAATGGTAATCAGTTAAGGATTGCAGCTCAGGAGTCTACGTTAACATTCTGCGACGAACACAATCATCACACAAATAAAATGTATCAGGTCCATTAGCCAGTTAATGATAAGCTTTTTTGGTGAATCAACGAGTGTCAAATGCTAAAGACAGCCTTTTTGGCCCTTCTTATTTTTTATACCAAAATGTCGCCTTAGTACTGCAGGGAGAAATAATAGGACACCGAATCAAAAGATAGAAAAGAATTGAAAGCAATGCCAAAAGATTCTTCTTTATACTTATTTCACACTCATGTTTTTCTAAGTTAATATCCTTTGTTTAGTATGTTTAGTGTTTTTCCCTTTGTGTTTTGGCTTAGTTTTGTGTTTCGAACGTCGATATTGTTCTTTGTGTGTTTTCGTGAGGAGAGCATTGTAACGTTTGAGAAAATGATGCTAAGTGGACCAAAGTGATGGTTTTTTATTGTGAATGATGCAGATTTCAACGTGACTTTCACTAGATTTCTAGGGTTTCTTCAGTTTTCTATAAATACCTCGTTATGTAATCATTTTTAAGAGAGTGAGGCTGTAGTTTCTTATAGATCTCGTTCTTAGTTTAGAGTTTCAAGTCGATCTTCTCTTCATTCAAGTTGCTTGGTTTGATTTAGAGTTTCTTATCATTGGATCTTCGTTTCAAGACGTTCTTAGATTGGTTTGTAAGTACTTTCGTCATTTGTTTATGCAAGTTGAACATTGTTTTCATTCTATTTCGATCATGATGAACTCCTTTGCATGTTTGTTTGATGATGATTGTCTTGTTTTAAATATCATGAGTGAGTAGATTAGTATGTAGGGAGCTTGATTAACTACATGTAGCAAAGGGCTTGTGAGATATGACATGTTAACTTGTTTAATATGATATCATGAACGTTGCTAAAGTTCAGATCTTTATCGTAGTTGATACATGAATTTACATAGATTGGCCACCTAGATAACTTTATACATTAATTATACAATGATTAACTTATGATTTTTTCTAAATTAGCCACTTAGATATTCTAATAGATTGATCTCACTTGTGGTATGAACTATTTTGGTCATGTTCAGTAACAACTAGCCTATTAATAGAACAAGCTATCTTGCTATACTCTAGTTAGAATCTTTGGCATGTAAATGAATAAAACAAGCTATCTTGCTTTTTTAAATCACGTTTGATATGTTCCTTATTCCATTCAATTGCATATTTTATATATGCATGCTATAATGTTACGTAGAGTAGGTGATTAGTTTAATTATACGAGCTATCTCGATAATTAAAACACTAGTGAACGTAATTTGAGGTATTTCCTTTATTAAAACCAAACCATTCGTATAACAAATCGACTTCAAATTAATATCCCTTATATCCATGATTAATCCATAACTGAGTGAAATTAAGAAAGCCCCCCTACACTAATTTTCAATAGTTTAAACTCTACCTCAATTCCATTACAATTTAGTTAGTTAGTTAGTTTAATTAGTTAAGTCATCGGTTTAATTGATCTGCATTTTAAATCAAACCCCCCTCTAATTTTCATCAGACCAGTAGTTAATCGTAAAGATCATTAGAACTATACTAAATAGTTTGCACATATCATATCTGTAGGATCGACCTATACTTATTCTATCATCGTTGTCGTGGTCGTCGTCCTCCTCCTCCTCCTCATCGTCGTCGCCATCATCCTCCTCCTCCTCATCGTCATCGTCGTCCTCATCATCATCATTATATATATATTCTCCTAATCAATCAATAATATATGATTCACTTTTTCCTTTTAACATGGTATCAGAGCCATCAAAATCCTAAACATCAAAATCTTGCTAAAACCCATCAATCCACGAATTCCCAACAATCACCATCCAACATCCGACCCATCATCATCCCACCTTTGGCTTTTCACCTGTCGTGAACAGTAACCCATCGTGAACAGTACTCTGTGAACAGTACCCGCCGTAAACAGTGTCGCTTCGGCGAACAGTGCTCATCGTGAACAACATTTGCCTCAATGAACAGTGCAGTTGGTTATTATTGTGCTTTGGTTGCCTCTACCCTCTTTTGTCTCGTTTTTTCCCAGTATGCGAGTGATATTATTGACGTATCTTGGATACTCTGCGTTTGTGATATGCTATTGCGATCGATCTTCGTGTTGCTTGTGATCGACCATTGTGTTATTAACCTCCTTGATTCATAATCTGTTGGTGTGATGCTTGTGGTTGCTGGTGGATTTCTTTGTGATTCATCGGCTTGCAGCTGTGATTCATCGGTTAACTATCGTGATTTGTCGACGTGGTGCTCGTGGTTTTTTTTGGTGTGTTCTATCCGTGATTTGTGGTTGGTCTTCGTTTTGGCACTTTCAAGTACTAGTCCTTCGTGCTGAATGTTTATTAAACCTACGTCATGGGTTATTGATTTCGACGCTACAAACTATATGACTGGTAATGGTGATCTGCTCTCCTCTTTTCGCCATGTTTCCTCCTCGAGTGGAGCTTTTGTCACACTTACTGATGGCTCTAAGATCCAAATTACTGATAAGGGATCTGCTATTCTTACTCCAATCTTGTCATTGTCTTCTTTATTACCTCCATCGAAATCGTCGTATAATTTATTGTGTATCAGCTCCATTACCCGAGATCTTCATTGTTCACTCATGTTCTACTTGTCTCATTGTACTTTTCAAGATCTGAAAACTGGACAGTTAATTGATAGAGGACGTAAGATATCAGATTTCTACTGGGAGCACTGTTGACTTGGTCATCCTTCTTCAATTTCTGTCAGCTCCATGAAGTATGAGACATGTCAATTTGCGAAACATCATCACAACTCTTTTCCTTCTCGGATACAACATAGAGCTTATCATCCCTTTGAGTTAGTTCACTTTGATGTGCGGGGCCCTGCTCGGTTAAAGATTTATCAGGATTTCGATACTTAGTTACCTTTGTTGATAATTACAGTCGCATGACTTGGTTATTCTGGATCAGTGATCGTACTGCTGTATTCGACTCATTTCACATATTTTATTTTGAGGTTCTTACTCAATATCAAACACGTGTTTAGTGCCGGCATACCGACAATGCCAACGAGTATTTTTCTATCTCTTTAGGTTTTGTATCGTTTCTTTAGGAGAACGTAATTCTACATTAATCATCTTGTGTTTATACTCCACAGCAAAACGGGATCGCTGAAAGGAAGAACCATCATTTATTAGATATTGCTCGATTCCTCATGTTTCATATGCACCTACCGAAGAGCTTTTGGGGCCCTGCTGTTCTTACTGCGTGCTATCTTATCAACCGCCTTCCGTCAAGTGTACTTCGTGGTGGCATCACATTCTCTACTCTTCATCCTGATGAGGTTGTGTTCTCTTTGCCACTTCGAGTATTTGGTCGTGTTTGTTTTGTGCATCGTCTCGAACCTGGAGGAGATAAGTTGGATCCTAGAGCTGAAAAACGCATCTTCGTGGGTTATTCTCGTACACAGAAAGGGTAGAATTGTTATAGTCCACATTGTCATCGTTTCATTGTATCTGCAGATGTTACTCTTTTTTAGGATCAATCCAAATATTCGACACCGATTCAGCCATCAGTATCCAATGTTGCGGAATCTTTACTGAGTCCCAACTTACCAATCATTCCATTAAGAGTGCGATCAATATCTGATGTTTCTATAACTGCACCAGAAAGTAATGATCCTGTTGTGTTTCCCTTCCGTCAATTGGAGATAACGAGAATATGATGTATGGAAAGCATACCATCGTCGGCCCAAGGAAGTGCAACCTGATGACCCTCCATCGACTTGTGCTCCAGACCCTTCAGATCCTATGGTTTTGCATGATAATGAGTCTTCTCCTATTGCACATCGTATTTGCTCTCATACTCGTTATCCCCATATCGTCCTATGTTTCATATCATCGTCTTTCGCTATCCTATCATGCTTTTGTCTCCTCCTTATCTTTTATCTCTGTTCCTCGCAGTTTAACAGGGACGTTAGCTCACCCAAGGAAGTTGTCTCAAGATCCAGCACTGAAGCAGAGTATAAAGCAACGGCTCACTTGGCAAGTGAGCTGGTTTGGCTTAGGGCACTGTTCATTGGCGTGGGCGATACAAGTCCTTGTCAGTTGCGATGTGAAGTCTACGATCCACATTGCCACTAATCCCGTATTTCACGACAGAACTAAACATATTGAAGTTGATTGTCACTTTGTGCGTGAGAAGGTGCAAAAGAATGAGATTACGTTACAACATACTCGTTTTGAAGATTAGTTAGCAGATATTCTTACCAAAGCATTGAGGGGGAGTAGGGTCTAGATGTTATGTAACAAGTTGGGGTTGTTCGACTCACATGCCCCAACTTGAGAGGGAGTGTTGAGAATATGGAACCTTATTATACAATTTCCATATATCTTTTATTAGGGTTTGTAATAAGACCCTATATATATATTGTATTCTCCCTATCAATAAATAATATATGATTCACTTTTTTCTTTTAACATTCATCATAATTCGACACGGCCACTAATTTGGCAGAAAGAAAATCAAGCCGACACATGATTTGAAATTTCAGTCAACATTCACCAAGATAGGAAGCTGTACCTGTTAACTCCATGAGGACTTCCGTCAGCAACATGAAGAGTCAGAGACAAAGGCGCATCCTCACTTGCTCTAATGACCATCATCTCTACATCTTCTCCAGCCTTGTTCAACATGATTTCAAGGAACTGAAACGTTCAACAAAGGAAATTAGAGAACTGAAACTGGAGCCACCAAAAAAGTCTTTTATCTACTACCAACAATAACAACAACAAATCAAGCCTTTATTCCATCAAGTGGGGTCGGCTACATGAATATCACGACGTCATTCCAATCTGTCATGTACATCATCTTCTGTAAGATGATGATATGCCATATCATACTTCAAGGTTTATCTACTACCAAGAAGTAATAAAATGAAAGGATTAATTCAAACGACAAAAAGGCATAGGAAATGCCTTGTTTTGGACAACATGACAAGAAAGAATGCAGTTTTGAAACAACTGAAGACTCCTCTTAAAGTTCTACACAAGGGCAGCTATTCTGACATTTCAGAAAGAGTGAAGAAAGCAGAAAATGCCTTCAAAGAATGCCAGTATGAACTGTAATACAACTTTTCTGAAGATCTGAAGCAGTTGATAGAAGTGAATACAACACTTTATAGAGAACTCTTCGAAGCTGAATGTATTTACATTAAGCAGTTGGTGAAGGATGACTGATTGAACTTCATGGACAGAAACACCAAATTTTTCCATGATGTCATTCGGAGCAGAAGGTAGAAAGCTATGATACTGACCTTGCATAATAGTTAGGGGGCTGTCTTGACTCAGTATGATGAAATATGTGCTGAAATAGTTAGCTTATTTAAGAGCATGATGGGAACTGCAGAGGAAAGAACCAAGTCTAAGGACAAGGATGCTATTTCCAGGTGGAAGATTCTTAAAAGTGAGCATCACTCCTTTCTGAATCAAGATCTGAGGAGGTTTTCTCTGCACTAAAAGATATTGATTGCATGAAATCCCCAGGAGTTGATGGCTTTGGTGCAGAGTTTTTCAAGACTATATGGATATCATAGGTCCTGATGTGATTAGAAAGGTCTTGAACTTTATCTCAGTGGATCATCTCCCTAAATCTGTGGCCACAACAGCTATACATCTGGCGCCAAAAGGGGATAATCCTAGCAGGGTAAGTGAATTTAGACCAATTTCCTATAGTACTGTAATTTATAAGATCATTTCTAAACCTATTTGTGCTAGACTGAGTAAGATCCTCCTTGAACTCATCTATGGCGATCAGAGTGCCTTTGCTCAAGGGCATTCCATTATAGACAATATAGTGTTATGTCAGGATCTGGTTTATAGGTATGAGCCTAGATGTATGGCTAAGATACACATTCGAAAAGCATTTGACACAGTTGATTGATGTTTTCTGGAGGACCTGCTTCATGCCTTGCAATTCCCTGGGAAATTTATAAACTGGATCATTGATTTGCCTAACCCCAGTTTACTATACGATTATTGTGAATGCAGGTTTAAGTGGATTTTCCAAAGGGACAAGAGGGCTTCGTCAAGGGGACCTTATATCCCCTTGTATATTTGTGATTGTACTGGAGTGAAGCTTCATCCCAGGTGTAGAAGAGTGAAGTTGGTTAGCCTTAGCTTTGCAGATGATCTTATGCTGTTCAGTAAGGCATATTCAGAATCTTGGATGATGATTAAGGCTGCGTTACAGCATTTTGCTTCAACTTCAGGGTTACAAGCCAGAAGAGTGTAATTTTTAGTAGTGTCTCTCCTGAACAGCAGAAAATGTTTGCTACTCTTATTGGCATGGATCTAGGTGTATTCCCTGTACGATATTTGGGAGTCCTTATGGTGGCTAGTAAAATGTCTTGTCATCTCATGTAAACATCCGATTAACAACATGCTGGCAAGGATTAAAACCTGGACTGCAAGATCGCTTTCTTATGCAGATAAGGTTATCCTTTTGAAAGCTATCCTTTGATCCCTTCAGGTGTATTGGGCTCGGATATTTTGGTTGACTGCTAAGGCGATGAACAAAATTGGAAGTATTTGTAGAGCATTTCTTTGGTGTGGAATCGCTACGAACAGGCACAGAGCTCTAGTAGCTTGAGAGCAAGTGTGCAAACATCAAAAATCTGGTGGTCTAGGCCTTAAAAGATGGAAACTTTGGAATGTTTCCCTCTTATGCAAACTTATATGGACTATAGAGCAGGAGAATTAGAGGCTTTGCTCTATTTGGATAAATGCATACTATTTGAAAGGCAAGAGTATATGGGAGATTGATAGCAGGAAAGGGGCGTCTTGGGTTTGGAAGGATATCTTAAACGGTTCGAGATGTGATGAAGCCAGTGTTGGGATCTGATTCATGCTCTTGTTCTGTGGTAAAAGGTTATACAACTCTTTGTGAACCTGTGGAGAAGGTGCAGCGTTGGAAGATGGTTTGGCATAAAGACATCATTCCTCACCATAGCTTTATTACCTGGTTAGCAGCTTCAAATGCACTTCGGGTAAAGGAGAGGCTGATGGAATGAAGTTTGTTGGATAATGACGGTGGCAAATTTCGTAGAGGAGGTATAGAGATAAGGGATCATTTGTTCTTTGATTATGCCTATTCGTTTGAAGTTCTAAGCTTAGTTATGCAAAGTTGAAAGCGAGAAAGGCGCTATGTTGCTGGGAACTTGTTGATATGGTTCCCAAAGGTATCAAAGGGGAAGAATGCCATGGCTCGAAATCAAAGAAAATCCCTTACAGCTACTATATATGAACTATGGGAGGAGAGGAAGAACCGAATTTTCAAAAAGGAAGCTAAGAGCCCTGGTGATATTGCAAGGAAGATCATAGCTCATTGTGATGATGTAATGTAGTTGATATGTAATCTTGGTGTGTATTGTGGCTTGGCAAACCCCGTATTGCTGATTTTGAATGGAAAAGCAACAAATTCTTCCAACCATCATCATCATTATCTTGAACACCTTATTCAGATGAAATAGAATGCGAAAATTTAAAACCATTGTTTTAGGTTTTTTCTACTTCTATTTTATCAATTTGAAAAAACAAAAAAACAATACCAAACCCTTTTCTTTTTTTCATCAGCGAGTTTCGCGTATTTTCGATTGAGGTCCCTATTTCCCATCCAAATAGTTCTTCATAGAGTGATGATAAGATTCATCGAACTAAAGCAGGAAAAAAAATTGTCATGCAGGGCCTCAAGCTTTTAGAGATGCGTGTTCCATCGCTTGTCAACCACTAGAACTTTCGGGATAGAGCTTGGCAATTTAGTGATTGTTTCCTTCTATCCAAAAAAAAAAAAAAAAAAAAAGTTTCTTCTGTACATTTTTCTATTCACATGATAACTCACGTACAAGTTACAACATTCACATCCCCTATATAATCTAGAATACATTAAAGAAGGGACAGATCATACCTGCATAGAACACCCTATAACTTCTTCTCCACATTGTACAATCAAGTCATTGGGAAGTATACCAGCAATATGAGCAGGAGACCGTACTTCCACCTGCAAAATGCAACAAAGCATGTAATAAAGAACACAACAAGGGTACAAACAAAACATTTTAACGTGTTCGTGAAAAAAAAGCAAACAAATGGTAACAACTCTTAATTACAAATAAAGGAAGGGTTTTGCCCAAAAAAAAAAAAAAAAATTTACTACAATCTTGAAAAATTCCAAAAATACTTATCAGATTCTTCAAAATTCCATCTAACCCACCCAAAACATTGAGAGTATTCCATTTTGGCTACTTCTGTCACTTTTCTGCTAAAACAAACAGAATGTTCCAAAAAGATATCAAAAACCACATTTATAATTAAAAATAATTACAATATAGAGACTACAGTTTGCAAAAAAAAATTATGATTACAAAAAATGAATGTGTTAGCCCTATTACTTTTAAAGAACAATATAAATTAAATAAAAGATAAAAAGAAAAAATATCGTTGTTTGTTCATAGCTAAAAGTGTTTATTATTTTTTTTCCTTGGGTTAGCCTATTGTTTTATTACCATCTCAAAATTTTACAATATGAAATCAAACTCGAAATTACTAAAAATTGGGTTGAAATATCAAAACCGGAATCATTGATCAAAAAGTATGTTTTTACCTAGGTTTTTATCTAACAATATAAAATTCATGTATATAAAAAAACGACATAAAGTGTAAAAAGGTAGTCAATATGACATATTAATCAAATTTGGGTTTTGTGGATGGATTTTCATATTTTGGGGTGTATTATGCAATAATCTTTAATTAAAATCATATCTTGGTATTTTTTTGGGAATATTCCGTTTGTTTCTAGGAAAATTGACGAAGGTAGCCAAAATGGAATTATATTCAATGTTTTGGATGCGCTGGATGGATTTTGAAGAATCGGGTGTCTCCTTTGAAATTATCAAAGATTTCAGTCACTTTCTTGACAAAAACCCACGAAGTAAATAAGGTCGTTGAAAAGAACACACTATATTTGTGATGCTCAACTTGCAATAATAAATAAGAAATTTAGAAGGGATTCAACATTTTCTGTTTGAAGATCTTAGCAAGGGTAGGATACATAACTAGACAAAAAATTTGAAAGAAGTTAAACAGCAGATGGATTGGATCTAAAATGAAGTTATAAAAAAAGGATCTAAAATGAAGTTATAAAAAAAGGATCCAAAATGAGCATGTTAAAACATAGACATGCTGAATCACCTTTAAAGAGATGTGAAACAACGGGAACAATGCTAATGAAGAAGGGGAGAAGGAGAGAAAGACAATCAAGAAGTTTAAAAGAAACCGCAAAGTACGACAAGAAGTTTCATCATATAGACCATTACGCTATGTTTTATCGTTGTGATATTTGACCCTTTTTTTTTTTTCTTTTTTGAATATGACACACTCTTCATATTTACCTCGAATACCAATTAGACTAACTAGCGGTAACTAGCAAATCGATTTGTCCACTATTATACAAACCTCCCAATCACCTACTTGATTGGAAATCACACACAACTATATTGGAGGAAATGATGCACAACTAGATCGATTTCATCCTCGACATAAAATACAATATTATCCTAATTGCAAGAAAAGAGATTGTTTCATGATAGATTTGTCATGAGGCAATTTCTTGACCGTTAGGTCACCACAGTATACCTTCTAACCTTTTCTACTTTGTCTCTCTTCTTTTCATCACCCCTCTCTGGTATCACCATCTTCTCACAGTGTCACTAATCCTACGCTTCAAGCACAAACAACACCTCAATCAGTGACTCTCTCTCTCTCTCTCTCTCTCTCTCTCTCTCTCTTATGGTGCCTATCTTATGTTCGTAAAGCTTAAATTTTATCCACTTGTAACAAAATTCAACCTCTAATTCGCCAGCTCCCCATCACACTACACGGTTGGCTAAAAACCTAATCTTGAAGTACTTTTACTAGTCCATGACAGACATCTTCCTACATCTACAAATCCATCAACAATGTTTTTCTTTTCTCATCAACATCATTTTTTTTTCCACCTCTCTATCAAAACAGGTTCTGTTGACTTTGCTGAACTATCATACATTCTTGGACAGATTGCTTCTCTCTAATGCATGGAATCAAACTTCCGAGCAATTTTGTGCTATATTGCTAACTTGCCTCAGTTATTTTCTGCCACTATTTTGGATGTAATTAACTATATGGCTCATCAATTAGATTTATCATCCCACAAGAACCTCCAAGCCAATCAGATCATTCATCAAACACCTCTAAACAAAATAGATGCAAAGGTCACCTTCCAAGAAGGCCTCATAAGCAATAAGAAAAAACCTCAGCAGCCCTCATGGTAGAAAAGAAGTTTTGACCATAAGAGGAGAGTAAGAGTAATATACTTTGTCAACCAGCACCCCTTTAGAGTTCGCACTTAATTTGTGACTTAGCCCTTCGAGCCTACTGACAGCTGCTGTTTGGAGAGTCATAATACTTGCTCCTATCCAAGGATGCCTAACTCTCCTGTAGCAAGCAAAAGATATCAGTCACCACCTGAGCGCCGGAAAATAACCGCATCAGCAGCGTTTAGTCATTGATGCCCACTGCTCTTCAAACCTCCACTTAACAGGAAGTCGATACTTATCAACGAACAGTTGTGAAATTCATTCTTCGAATCATTACGTCGCTCTAGTTGGGAATCTGACATAAACTTGTGGAAGATCTCATATTAGTCCAACTGCATACCATTGTGATCGGGGAAACCAGATTTGGTGAGGTTGCGTCCTATCTTTCAATGCAATATATTCTTCCATAATATGAAATGACACGGATTATGTTTTAGGACTTTACTGATGCTAGTGAAGTGCGACGGTGCGATTGAATAACAGGAATGTCGATAACACTATGTGGCTTCACCTTATTAGGGAAAAGCATCACAAGATGTGTCCACCTTCATCCATTCATCGGCCATTCTAATTTTGAATACGTGTTTTTAAAAAGTTAGAACATGACATGATTTATAGGGAACGGATGGCATACAAAAGTCAAAAGGTTAAAGTAGCTCCTTTCTATATAGTGACGGTATAAAAGAAATGACCTTTTTTTAATTACTAAATTCATTAATTAACTGTTTTGTTTGAAAATGAATCGATTTCAATCTACATTTTGTTAAAAGATTTAACACAGATTAGCGCATAAGCTATTAACACATTTTCAATGAAGAAACTAGAACAGATCTATGAACGAGAATCCTTGTATGGGAATTATAGTTTCATACTACGAGGAAGAAACTCCAACTTCATCTTTCTAAACTGAAGGAGCAAATATTGTGGGAGTAAGAACTACCGCAAGAGGTGTTACAGAGAAAATGCATCTAGTACTGCACATAGTTAGAGGACAAGCTTTGGGATGAATAGAGAGGTCAACATGATGTAAGGAAATATTGATAACAAAATGAGATCATACCCATAGTTCTTCAATTGATCCAAGCATTTCAAAACAATACTCACTGGAAGGAAGGGAGTATATCCGACATAACAGAAATTTATGCCCAAAACTTCACCATCAACATTAATAAGCGGTCCACCAATACAAGTGGTCAATAAAGTGTACACCTAGCAAAAGCAAGTGGTCAATAAAGTGTGCAGCGCACGAGTCCATCAACTCAAGCAATCACTCAAAAACTGCAAAATCATGCAAATAAAACATAATCATACCCCAACTTAAAGATACTCTCCCTCACCACGTTTCGAGTAAGAGTCACTTCAAAGCCTAAAACAAACTGAAATCTACGAGCAAGAGAATTTAAATACGAGGGCAAAAGATCTCCAAGAGGAATGCAGCCCAAATAAATTCAGCAATCAATTTAATGTCCTCTTTAATTGTCAATCGAACCCAAGATAAACTCAGCAATCAGTTTGGAGTATTCTTTATATATGAACTTGATTGACTTGTTCATTACAAGGACGACGACTCATCAATTTCTGGTAAATAGACCACCAAATTAGCTCCAAGTACAATGCGACATGGTCATCCCACTATCTTTGTCGCTTAAACCACTCTAATAGAAGTCACTGTAACTCATGTAGACAGAGAACATAAGGATCTCGAAGCTTTGTCGTAAACGATTTGCAATTAAGCACCCATTTCGTAATTAACTCTTCACGCTAGACAATATGTAATTTGATCATGTCATGACGAGGATGCCAAGGTAGGTCCATGACCCTTGGGCCTTGGCTCTCCCCCAACATAAGGTCTTGGTTCTAAAGGACTAAAATCGCTTTGATCCAGCCGTAGAGATTTAGTTAACTGTTCAGACCAGTGTGTAAGTAAGGTGCTAACTGTTGAACTCGATTGGTCAGATGGAGTGATGTTGTGATTGTCAAGTTCAATGGCAGGATCCAGTTCCACCGCTTGTCTGAACGCTTGGTCTTAAGGTTTCAGCCCTTCTGCAGTGCAACTTACCTAAGAAGGTTTCCTATGCTTTTTTAGAGAATGCTAGAGGCTTTTGTGTGTTATTCATTCAGACAATTCAAACATTTACGTCAAAAAATTTACCGAAACATTGTCAAACAATTCCCAGAACTGAGCTTATCCGCCTAGCTTATGTAACCAATACAGAAAGCACATGACAGATTCATGTATGCTTTTCTGAGGCTATAGATAAGCAAACACACAGTAAGAGATTAGAGGGAAATCTGAAATGTCATTGCTCGTCTCTCTCCCAGCACCAATCTTTTCTTCCTCTTTGTGAATGTGTCAGACATAATAAAAGATAAATTCTGCACTCTCTTTCACGAAGATAATTCAATTAGATTTACCTTACCTAGAGAGTCTACAACCAATAACCATCTACGTTGAGAAGGTAGTCGGTCTTAAACTCCAAAACACCAAACCAAAATAAATATATGATAAAAAAACTTCACCACCAAAACAAGAAAGCTAGGACCAATTGGCAGGACTACCAAGATACGAAGCTTGTAATTGCAAAATGATAATAATAGGTCAAGTAAGAAACATTTTACCAAATAATGTAAAGGAACAACAAGAACACTTTAAGGCATACTCCCTAACTTCCGTAAAATTGTAACACACCTCATTTTGGTATTTTCCACAAACACTACAAGTTTACAACACTCTGAACAAGTAGAAACATTTTTCAAAATAGAACTACAAATTACCCCTTTTCACTTTGTAACATAATCTAACTCAATCATTGCTTTCTCTCGATTTGCTCCCTCTTATTTATAGCTCCTCAAACTCATTACAAGAGGGAAAGAAAGTGAACTAATACAAAATCTAACAAAAACATTGAAAAAAACGCTTGAATGGTCTTAATATTGGAGTGGATTCAAGGCGAAAGGAGAACTAGAGTAACTAGACAAGGGAACACATGAAGTGACATCACATAGAATATACAGCAATGCAAACAAACTAATAACAAAAACGATACTTTAGCTACATGTATCTGAAAGAATGAGAAGGGAGTTACTTTGGGGTTCCTGCACGATGCCCTGCACAGCTCTAAGCAATCAAGATCGCAACGTTCATTACTACAATGCAACAGAAAAAGACCAAATACTAATCAGTTGGATGATGTACAGAGAATAACCAAAAAAAATAAAAAATGCAGATCTATTTAGACAAACCTTAGAATTCCTGGCGAGGCTATCATCTTATTGCTCCAAAGCAAGCGTCCAAGTGATATGACTACTTCGCCCACTCTGTGCTTAGAATGAGATGATTTCCAATCTATTGCAGCTAGCTGATCAGTGGATTTGATCACCAAAATCGCTATATTGTAATGGAGATCAAAACTAGAAACATCAGCTACAAAAGTTTTGCCATCGAATAATGTGACTTTAACCTACAATGACAGAAGGTATATAATTAGCATTACAGTTACGAATAAAAAGATCGTACTTTACATGTAATGATGATGAAAAAGGGTAAAAATCAACAAAAGGAAAAAACAATGCATACCATTGTAACATCCGAGACTAAGTGGTTATCCTCGAAGGACCTTCCAAGAAGAGAGGCAGAGCTAATGATGGAAGCAACATGTAGATCATCATGTATCAAACAATCGAATATAATCCCAGAACATCCGAACAATCTTTCCTCTCCTGAGAATCAGAATGATATAGAGCATCAATGATATGTCAAACCAATACAACAACAAATCAAGCCTTTATCCCATCAAGTAGGGTCGGCTAATATGTCAAACCAATGTTCTTGTTAAAATATTTTTCACACTGGGATTTTGTTAGCTTACTCATTCCCTGATTTGATTGGAATGGCGCCGTCGTATTCATGTAGCCGACCCCACTTGATGGGATAAATGCTTGATTTGTTATTGTTGTTGTACTCATTCCCTGATTTATCCAACTTTTATAAGTTAGACTCAAAACTCAATCTCAGCTCAATAATATATAAAACCAATGTTATTGTTGATATATTTGGCACATTTTGGTTGTTTTAGTTCTTTGGTTTCCTATATTTAATTTGCATTAATTAGGCTCAAAGCTCACACTCCATTCACTTAATGCCAAAGACTTCCAATTATTACAAGCTTGAAAGAGAATTGGCCTCTACAAACTTCTCACAAACCTAGAGCTTGTCTCGATCAAGAATCGAATCTATGACCAAGGCATCCTCAAAATAAAAATAAACTCAAACTAGTTATCCGCCTTATCTCAACCGAAATTTTGGTGTCAATTTCTTACCCAAGGTGACATGAGCAATAGAATGTGTTGTCATAGTTCATAAATCATTACTCTTACACCAAATGTTTTGACATATCGTATCATCATAGCTATTTCACACATTGTACTTTTCATCAGATGCTTTAGGTTCTCCTAGTTAATCATTGTTAAAGCACAATGATAAAATTTAGTCCTCTCCCAATTTAAACAAGGTTTCAACCAAATACGCCCTAACACTGATCCATTTCCTTGCGCAAGCTCAAACATTGCCTTTACTTAACACCTTCAACTGCCATCCTTGCCTGAAGCCACCTTCAATATTCGTACCAAAATTGAATGCTAGATAAAAGTATGATCTCTTCGCTCCGCAACAAAGCTCGAAAGATAAAAACAACAAAAGAAGAGACGAAAGTCAGAAAGAAACATTGTCAGACCACTGAAACACAACCACGCACCACGCGAAGTCTGTGCATGAAGCCCGCACGATGCCATGTCTCTGTTGACACGAATTCAATCCTCATATGAATTGTATCCACATATGTTCCGCCAATTTCAACATACAACAAGAACATAGTTGTCAAGGAGTCTCCTGAGCGTCGCCAATGCGATGCCTAGGCATTCAGGTGCACAAAATCTTGTTCGACTTGCCCTCGCCTTGACTAGAACATAATGTTTTCTTTAAGTTTTCTTTAAAAAGGTTAATAAAATAAAATAATACTAGAATATAGAGAGGCAAATACCGTAAACTTCACATTTGTAAATCTAGAACATAAGGACGATGGCGACCATTCTCTCCTCCTCACAACCAAACGATACTGTTCTTTTTTGTTGTTTTTCGTATTATTTTCATGTTTATGACCAAACACAAGTTGAAAGAGGTGAATGTGAAATGAATTCATGGGTAGATAAAAAAGAAGTACAGGAAGGAGTAGCTTTTGATGAGGTGAGAATAAATTCAAATCATGATTTTATTTATAAAAATATGAAAATAATCATTTCAACTCTACACTATAAATGCCTCAAAACTGTTCTTATGTATGTAAGAAGATACGACTCCTCGGCTAATAACGATTAATCTGCACTTGCTCAATGTGCAAATACTATGTCCTTGTTATTTTCAATTTCTATAGATTGTGTCCATCAAATTTTACATTGGTTTTAATTGTCCGCAGTCCTCTTGAATTTAAACTTTCAAGTTGAACGCGAATAAATCTCCAGACCACTGGCCACCATTAGATCACAAAATGATACACAATGGGTAAAGCGGCTCTGTAAATAGGTCTCTTAATATCATTGTAGCATAAAAAGATATGGAAAATATCAAAATACTAAAGTTTATCGATATTTCCTAACAGTAATACGAGGAATTTCAAGCACTTCATCAACCGTTTAAAATTTACTTCCTCTATCAAAAAAACTAAAATAAAAAATACAATATTAGAAAAAAAAAGTCATTGTTCAATATGTTTTGATGGGTTCTATTCTTATACCAATCAACGTTATATAATTCTACGATCATCGTTGTATAAAAATATATAATGATTCATAACGAATTTTATATGAAAAAATTCTCTCATAACAATCAAATTTTATATCGACATATCCCCTCATCAAATATTTGTTCGGGACAATGAAAGTATTAATAAGTTGACTCCTCATCAACCAAAGACTCATTTTTTTATTTTAAAGAAGAAAAGAAAAGAAAAGGACTCATATAAAAAAACAGACAGAAGATAAACGGACTGGGCCAAATATTTCCAAACGGGCTTCCCCGACTTCACAAAAGTCCCATGAATTTGAGCTCTCGTTCATCTCTGCTCCATATCTCCTCTCATCACGCCGTCTCTGGTTCTGCGCCGCCGCCGGAGAAACTATCCGTTGGCCTCAGGTCGATATCTCATTCTCCGTC
>JAOVYX010019130.1:0-18977 GCA_035668315.1 Drosera spatulata
GGCTCGTTTGAAGCCTAGGTGGAGGTTACTCGACGACAATGAAGTTTGATTTGAGTCAAAGTGGAGATTTGTTGACGATGGTGGCGGTGCCTAAATCGTCCGCGTGGCTTTCTTCGTGTAATTCCCGTGTCCTTCCCCGCATTGCTTCCCGCGTTCAGTCCGCGTGGTGTTGGGTATAAGAAGAAGAGAATTGATGGAAAGGGGAAGTGGAGAAGAGCTTGGGACAAGAGAGAGCCGGGAGAGGCAGAGGGAGACAAGGAGATTTGGGAAAGAATAGTGGTGAGGTTTGAGTGGAAGAGAAAAGAAAAGATAAGGTGGTTACTATTCACATACACACAAAAATATATTGAGGATTTAAGGGATTTATTTTAGAGATAGTAATCTCTATCCCTTATTGTGAGATTCTCAATATTTTGAGTGTAGCTCTTTTTGTATTTTCTCATTTGATTAGTGGATTCTTCGTCGTCGGCGACCGCTCGTGGTTTTTCCCGTAAGGGTTTCCACGTAAAAATCTTTGTCTCATTTATTTTTGCGCACTAATTATTGTTTGTGTTTATTATTAACGGACCCGTTCGTAACAAGGATGATGATGCAAATCCTTTAACCCTTCGTTGGCAAGTTCATAGTCGTCTATTTTGACGACAATCTTGGTATACAGCAAGCCACAAGAAGACCATATCGAACACTTGCGAACAGTGCTCAAAGTTCTGTGGCAAAATAAACTTTATCTTAATTTGGAAAAGTGCATTTTCATGGTTGATCGTCTGATTTTTCTTGGGTTATGTCATTGGTGCAGATGGAGTTCATATGAATGACGAGAAAATAAGCGCCATCCGCGATTGGCCAACACTGAAGTCCCAGACTAAAGTACGAAGTTTTTATGGTTTTGCAAACTTCTACAGGTGCTTCATTCGAAACTTCAGTTCAATCAGGGCTCCACTTACAGAATGTATGAAGAAGGGCAGCTTCTTGTGGACAGAAAGAGCAGCCAACAGCTTTGCAGAAGTGAAAGAAAGATTGACACAAGCTCCCGTCCTTGCATTACCAGATTTTGATAAGGTTTTTGAATTAGAATGTGACGCAAGTAGCACTGGGATAGTTGCTGTTCTGTCACAGTAAGGACGCCCCATTGCATTCCATATTGAGAAGCTCAATGAGGTGCGACAAAAGTGGTCGACCTATGAGCAAGAATTGTATGCCGTCGTCCGTGCTTTGAGGACCTGGGAATCCTATCTCATTTCCAAGGAATTTGTCATCTACTCAGACCATGTGTCACTGTAGTTCTTCAAAAATCAAAAGCACATCAATAAAATACATGCGCGATGGGTGTCATACCTTGAGCAATTCGCTTACACGATCAGACACAAGTCAGGCTCTTGTAATCGAGTAGCAAATGCTCTTAGCCGGCGTTCGGCCCTTCTAGCTTCTATCCAGACTGAGCTTGTTGGTTTTGAGTGCGTGCAAGATCTGTATGCTACCGATGAAGACTTTGGGAAGATGTGGGCACAATGCCAACTTCAGCCGGCAGCTTCTCATTTCCTCAAAAGGCTATCTATTCAAAGGTAACAAACTTTGTATCCTGAAGACATCTCTATGTGAACACATGAAAGTGGCTTGAGTGGACACATGGGTCGCGACAAAACTATGGCTTCTGTTGAAACTCGGTTTTATTAGCCACATCTTCGCAGGGACGTTGGTCAATTTGTTCAAAGTTGTATGGTTTGTCAGACAACAAAAGAGGGATCGAGCAACACTCACTTGCATAAGCAGTTACCCATCTGTAATATCCCTCAAAAATCATGGTAAATTAAAAGATATTGGGTCGTTATTTTTTTTTACAAGATATTGTAAGGTTAGAATCAGCATAAAAGATTGATGGGATAAGCTTGAGACGTTTAAATTTTTTTAACAGCCGATATCTTCTCCAAAGATATCTCAACAACCTGTCTATATATATTGTTTTCGTCCACGTGGGTTTCATATCATACCTACGTTCCAGTTGAGAGTAGAGATAGAGAAAAGGTAAGTGCTTTGTTTCGTCTCGTCTCAGTTTTGTCTCGTCTTCGATTCATATTCGTCTCGTCTTCATCTCGTCGTCGTTTCCTTGCCGTGTCCAGCCTACGCCGCCCCGGATTCCCTCCGCCCGCCTTCGTCGGAGTCTGTGCCTTCGTCGGATCCGCTCTGCAGCCGTCGCCGCTGCCAGGTTTGGAGGCCGCAGCCGCCGCCGCTGCCAGGGATGCATTTGCCGCCGCCGCCTTGTGCTTTTCGCCCTGCCTCACGCCGCCCTGCCCAAGGCCGCTGTCTCCGCTCTCCCCGACGTCGCCTCAAGCCGTAGCAGCCGTTATCACGACTAGAGGCCGTCGTCATCGCCGTCGCCAGGGCCCAGCCAAGCCGCCACCGCCTGCGCCGCCCGCCTGTGCGCTAATGATTTTATATTGTAACGAAAATAAATTAAGAAGTGTTACAAAACTCTTTGAATTGGATATCATTTGGGATTTAATTATTTAAAAATCTTGAGTATAGTTAAAAATGATCTCTAACGCCATGGTAGTCATTGTTAATTTTAGAAAATTACATTATGATCAGGATTCAGGTTGCTTAGGCATGTGACATGAAATTAAATTATTAATAGAAAAAATAGAAGAAGGTGTAACCCCTTCTCCGAAATGAAAACCAAGCCTTTCCTGGTTCAAAAATGCTGAATCTCGTCTGAAAAATCTCTTAAAATGGTATGGTATATGATCCGCCCGAGTCGGGCATCCAATTGCTTTGATACTGAGAAAATGGCAGAGAAAAGACAAGTAGGATTCGTCGAAAAGAGTCTCCGCTCTCGAAATAATCCCTGGGGCGGGTTTTTTTTTATTAGATAGAATATATATATATAAAGAATCTTTTCTTCTTGATTTGGCCATTTCTACTAGCGTGCAGAAACCACAACGCCTGTTTAATAGTTCCTAGTATGGTCATACTAGGGAACTATGTTAAATCCCTGTGGTAACTCGTCCCATGTCATCAATTTCTAAAAGTTACGATGATTAACACGACATGACATGTAATACGAGAAACAAGGCTTGACCTGATCAACTTAAAATGTTGTTAATATTACTGCTACCTTGTATGTACATGAATATAAGTATTCTCCTGTTTGGCATACGATTGCTCGGTGTTGTTTGCATTGCATCCTGTTTGTGCATGGGAAACACATGATATAATAAGTATGTCGGACCCCTGAAATGAATATATATCCTGTGTTACTGGGCATCCAAGCTCACGGTTACGTGTTTGTTTTAGGTAATGAACAATCGTAGGATGAATAGTCATACAGCGATGCTGAATAGATTTGGACTATAGAAACGTTCCCTTTATATTTCTGGATATTTGATTTTCATATAATAAAGGACAATGTAAGTTGGATATTTCTTGATTTCCTATGTTTCTGATCAATTCCTGGGGAATCAAATAGAATTTGTGTTAATGCGCATGGATGCCCTTCTCCTTTGTCTCCATTTTCAAAAAGGCTTCGTTTCTTTCGTCTAGATTAGACATTCACACACTTGTGCCAACCTCTGTTTCATACATATCTTTTGAACAAGTGAAAATGAAATTAAACACTAAATCCGATTCATTGAGTATGGCTCTAATGCGATTATTACAAGCGAGTTATAAGCATATTGATGAAAATTCACTGATTTTGCTGGGCTTGTTCATATACTTTTGACACCATTGAACCATGGGCTCATGCTGCACGGTCAGAGTACGGGTTTTTAGCTGGTTCATTAGTTAGTCATCTTAAAACGAGTGCTCTAATGACTTAATTATGTAAGTATAAGTAGATTCCAATCATGGAAGTGGAACCATATTGACCTTGTTGTCATGTTCCAATTTCGTTCTTGCTATTGTTTTTCGCACATGCAATTGTGGTCAATGTTCAAAATCTGAACTCGAGTCACCTTGAATTTGCATGCTTGTATGAGGGGTGTGGCATAAATTAAGTACATGTTGGTTTGGTTCTCGAAGATTCTTGTATAGGAAACTGAAATTTCTCCGGAACTCCTCTTCTGAACAAGTGTGATAGATCTTTTTGTGCCTTAAACTTCCAATTTTATCATAGTTAAATTAGAGATTTGTTGGTTACGTGGTTCCCCTTCCTGGATTGAAGTCATCATTTTGTGTAATGTATCATTGTCTAAGAAGTAACCCTTTTTAATGAATATAATGCCTGCATTCCGTTCCTAAAGTTTTTCCTCTTTTTCACAGCTGGCAGCATGTAGAACTTTATGTTCACTTGTGGAGGACTCGACATTTTCTGACAAAGATTTTATTCCCCTTCTGTCTAGATGTTGGAATTCTTGTTTTGGCTTGTTTAACGATGTGGTGGAGTTTGATTCTAAGGTAAAATTCCTTTCACTATGTCTAGATGTATTTGTGTAGCAACTAGGCGTTTTGTTATGTTTGACGCCCTGAAAGTTCCCTTGAAAAGTTTGAAAACAGTACCCATCTTCTCAGGGTTAAGCTAGAATTTAATGATCTTCTTGATCATGTGCTCTTAAATTGTAGGAGATGAAGTATGGTTGCTGACCAATGGGAACCTAGGCGGCCTTGAAATTATAACTAAGTCGAATCAACCGTTGAATTAATTTAAAAATGTTCCGTATTATAATTCATAAGGATGGATCAGCAAGGCCATACCCTGTCATTTGCAATGCAGCCAACCTAGTTAACATCTAGTTACAAAAGTATGGCTGCATGCTTCAAAATTTACATCAAGTATTTTAACATCAAGGTGAACATTACAACCTGGCTTAGATACATCAACTGAAGCTGCAACCTGGTTACAAACAATATTATCGGCAGTTATAAGCTAACATCTTCCAAAAGCAGGCAGGCAGCTAGAATCTTCAATGGCAGGCAGGTATGCAGGCAGGCAGGCAGCTAGAATCTTCAATGGTAGGCATGCAGGCAGACAGGCAGGCAGGCAGTCTGACAGGCAGGCAGGCAGGCAGCAGCCAGCAATGGTAAGCAGTTAGCAGCAGCAGCTTTTAGGAATCCAGCTTGATCTTCCATCGCGCAAGCAGCTGTTTCTCCTCTGTGTTTAGAGTCTCCTTCCTTGCAAAGGCAATGTCCATAGCTGCTCGGTAAACATAGGTCTTCATGGCATTTTGGCATGGCTTTGCTCCTCTGAAAGTGATCTCGTTTCTGTGCTTCCAAATGGTATACAGCAAGCAGCAGAATAGAAGCTGAGTAAGGGTTCTAATTGCTGGGAGAGTTTCCATCGTCTTTGCCATTGCTTGAAAGAAGGCAGGGCAAGTCGAAGCAGCAATCTTAACACCACAGCACAAAGCCCATTCCTGCAGCAATGGCTTCAGAAATCGACATGAGAAATAGAGATAGTCATGCGTCTCCAGTTCTATCTTACAAAACACACACAAGGCATGCCCCATAATGTTCATTCCAATCAAGCGATCATGAGTATGTAGTTTTTGTTGAACAATCAACCAAGCTAGGAAGGCATGTCGTGGAATATTCCCTTTGAACCATATCAGCTTGTGCCAAAAGACCTTGGGAGCACGAGGTCTTAAATGGTTCCATGCTAAAGCAGTAGAGAACGTCTTGTCACCCCATAAACACCTATCCTGGCCACCATGGATCATAGGAATAGGGGAGTTATGAAGCAATTGCTGTATAACAGCGGGGAGCTGCCAATTGTTATCATGAATAAAGGAGACCAGCTTCGAGTCCCTAGGTATCCTTGTATTATAGATGAATGTATTCGAGACAACAAGGTATAAAGGGCCAATTTGAGACCAAGTGTCATACCATAGGTTAATACTTCGCCCATCACCAACCTGCCACCTAACTTGATCTTGAGCCAATGGTCTAAGCTGAAGTATTTGCCTCTAGCACCAAGATCCAGCTTTAGGAATTTTCATTGCCCAAAAGTTATCCCCAGTAATAAGATTAGAATGGATCCATTCAGTCCATAGAGTTCTTTCACCAGCAGCCAAAGCCCATATATGTTTAAGGATGAGAGCCTTATTCCAAGTTTGTAGCTTGCGGAGACCTAAGCCACCCTCCTTCTTTGGTAAACATACGGTGCTCCAAGATACCCTTGGCTCCTTCGATCTGCAAGGACGACCCCTTCCAAAGAAATCTTCTATAGATTTTCTCCATCTCAAGAATTACAGCTTTAGGTAGTACAAAAGCACATGACCAGAAAACCTGTATTGACTATAACATAGACTTTACCAAAAGCGTTCTTTCAGCATAAGAGAGACTTCTATTGGCACAGCTTGCTGCTTTTTTAGCGATCTTATCAATGAGTGTCCTGCATTCCTTGGCCCTCAACTTCTTGGTTGTTAATGGCACACCAAGGTATTTGACTGGCAGCTCTCCTTTGCTAATGCCCCATATGTCCTGAGTCATAGATACAATAGATGGATCATCCCCTGCAACAAAGAATTCACTCTTGGACACATTAGGAGTTAGTCCAGATAATGAGGAGAATAAGTCAACTCCTTGCTTCAATAACAGGATAGAGTCTCTGTTCCCCTCCGAGAACAGTAGGACATCATCAGCAAAGAATAGGTGTGTGAGAGAAGTTTTTTTTACACCGCCAGTGGTATTTGAAACCCGGAGTCATAGCTTGATGTTCCAAAATACCAGAAAAAGCTTCCATAGCCATTATAAACAGATATGGGGCAAGAGGATCACCTTGTCTGAGTCCTCTTCCAGTAGAGAAATAGCCATGTAGCTCACCATTGACACTAACAGAGAATTGTGCACTAGAAATAGCTGTCATAATCCAACTAATCAACTGTGTAGGAAAGCCAAGTGACAACAAGACATGCTCAAGAAAACTCCAGTTGAGAGTGTAATAAGCTTTCATCATATCAACCTTAAAAGCCACTCGAGGAAGGTATGGCTTGAGGTGATACTCATGAAAAAGCTCCTGTGCTAGAAGTATGTTGTCTGTGATTTTCCTGCCTTTTACGAAGGCGCCTTGAGAGGGGTTAACAATCAAAGGCAGAATACTAGCACATCTGTTTGCAAGAATTTTGGTAATACACTTATAAATAGTGTTGCAGCAAGAAATTGGCCTGAAGTCCGTGATCTTGGAGGGATTATCACACTTAGGCACCAAGACAATAGCAGTAGAATTTGCTTCCTTAAGAATTCTGCCATTTAAGAAGAATTCCTTAACAGCAGAAATAACTTCAATTCTTACAATGGGCCATGTATCAATGAAAAATTCCACTGGGAAGCCATCAGGACCAGGGGATTTGTTCCTTGCAAGAGAGAAAAGTGCCTGCTTGATCTCAATATCAGTGGCCTCAGTGATCATGTCAGGCCGTGCTGCTTCAGGGACTCTACGCTTTAGAAAAACTGCCAAATCAGGGATATGCTGTGTTGAAGTTCTAGCTTGCATAAATGTGCTGAAGTGTTCAACAATAAACTTTTGTAATTGTGGTTCCCCTTGTATCATATTACCCTCATTGTCAGTAAGGGCAGAGATTCTTTTCCTGTTTTTCCTTGCTTTGACATAATTATGGAAGAACCTTGTGTTGTTATCCCCTTCATGAAGCCACTGAACTCTAGATTTCTGCTTGTAATATGATTCCTCTTGGAGCTTAAGCTCAGAGAATACCTTGACCGCCTCCCTTTCTTGTTTAGCAAGCTGCTCATCACTAGGGTTAGTGAATAGGAAAGATTAGAGATTAGTCATAGTTTCTCTAGCATCTTGTACCTGCCTTGAGATGCCATAAAAATGTTAGCTTTCTGAAATCTTTGAGTTTCAACTTGACTGCCTTTAGCTTTTTATAAAGTTTAAACATAGCACAGCCCTGGACCTGCAGCTGCCAAGCATCGTTCACAATCGAGAGAAAATCATGATGTTGGGCCCAAAAATGAAAGTATCTAAAAGGAGACTTGACTTTCCTGCCTTGATCAATAGAGACAATAACAGAAGAGTGGTCAGACACACCAGGATTCAAAAATTCAGCTTCGGAAGCATTGAAATCACATACCCACTTGGTATTACAGAGGACTCTGTCAATTTTCCTCACACAAGCTTGATCACCGTGGGTTCTGTTGGTCCAAGTAAATCTAGAACCTTTATACCTCGGATCATCGAGGCCAGCAGCTTCAATACAGTTGGGGAAGTCATCAAAGGATGGCAGCCATTTGTTTGTGCCACCACATCTGTCAGAAGAATATCGGATAGCATTGAAGTCCCCTAACACTATCCATGGTATCCCATCGAAGATAGCTCCCTTATGTTCAAGATCAGACCATAAGCCTCTCCTTTTCACAAAGGAGTGTTCAGCATAAACAAATGAGGCCAAGAATTCCTTCCCTTCATCACCGTATTTGATCCTTCCATGAATAATCTGCTAAGTCATACATATGGGAACAAATTGAACTGTTTTTGGGTCCCAAAAGACCCAAATTCTTCCATTTTCAGAGAAAGAGTAATTAGCATAGAAGCTCCAAGAGGGAAACATGGACTTCACCACAGCAGAGGACTCCTCCTCCCTAATTTTGGTGTCAATGATTGCAAAAGTTTAAGCTTTCTAAGCTTCACAAGGCTGCAGACCTCAGCCTTTTTGATTGGGTGTCCAAGACCTCGAATATTCCAAAAACCTAGATTCATAGAGGAAAACTGTACAGGGTAAGACACAATAATTCTACCTTCTCCTACGCCTAAAGCTAGACTGTGCAGCTCGATGTTTCTGCTTGTCCTCTTTTGATTTTTTGTTAGGCTTTATTGCAGGAAGTTTGGCTAGCTTTTCACATGGTAATGCAGCAATGACAGGCGAAGCAGGTGTAGTTTTTGATGTTGCATTAGGCACATTAATGCTAGTATCATTCTCGGAAGCATCACTATCATCGCTTGCGGTAAGTTCAGTGTCCCCCTTTGTTCTTGCTGCATCCGGTACATTTTCTTGGGTTTCAGGAACCATCTAGATGGTGTTATGGGACATATTAACAATGCTTTTGTTTGCTTGGATATCAGATGTCTCAGATTCAGAATCATCATCGTCATCTTGAGCATGGACAGCCACAGTCTGCATAGGGGGATTGTTAACATCCGCCTCATATGTCTCCTCAATACTCTCGTCATCATCATCCTCATCACTAGGTTATGTAGAGGAATCAATCACAGTAACAATATTAGTTTTAGGAGGTTCAGAGATAACCTGATTAACATCATGTATAACAAGAGTGTCCTTGGAGTTCCTCTTCCTGCGAACCAAGGTGAAACCCTCAGATTCAGCCGTGCCCTGTGTGTTCTCATCTAGTATAGATTTTCCCTTATCTTGGTCCTTATTTGCAGGAAGGCCAGCTCCCCGATTTTCTTCCACTGGTCTGCACACATGTCCAAGCACACAGCATTTGGGGCATACATCTGGTTTCCATTGGTAATCAACTCGTAACTTAAGCAGCTTTCCACCAAGTCTGACCATTACATGATCAGGCAGGGCCTTATCAGCATTCACTTCAATACATTTTCGGGCGAAGGCTATCTTAGTCATCTCTTCCGTGAAGGAATCAACATACAAAGGTTTGCCAATCAAGCTAGCAATACCACTTAGCCCAACTCCCGTCCATAACGCTAAGGGAACCCCATGAATTCGAACCCAAAGAGGAATCATATCATGTTGTTTCTTGCATAATACCAAGTCAGGAGTCCATTGCTGCAGCACAAGAGTTCGTCCATAAAACAGCCACAGACCACCTTCAATAATTCTCTGCCTTGTGCTAGGGTCAGGAAACTGAAAGAAGAAAAAATCAGACGCATCAGCAAGCACGTTTCCAAGCCCCAGTTTGCCCCAATAACCCTTGGCAGCTCGCTCAACCACACTAGTATTCAGATTTTCAGAAATAAAGTATCCAACGAGGTAATCCTTCCACTTATTAGTGGCTTCCTCAATCGCTTCAGTCGAAGGTTCAAACAGTTGGTGGTTTCCGTCAGTGACAGGTTCGACAAACGAAAGCTTCAGCTTCCTTTCCAAGGGATTCGAATTTACCAGAGAGGCAAATGTTCGTCCCTGCCTCACAAAGGACCCATTCACAGGCCTTAACATTCCATTAACAGCAGCAGTTGATGCTTGAAAAGTTCTTCCCTACGCAGGTCTGCTTCTTCCTCGAGTTACAGATTGATCCCGAGTTCTGAATTTGAAGCCATGGGCTTGTCCTGCCTGCGCATTAGAAGGTTCCTTGAGCTCAGTTCCAGCTGGTTGAGGTCTTTTGGGAATCAGATTTGAAGATCTCATCATCGCAGCCAAGTTAGGGTTCTTCATGTTCTTGGCCAGATCTGATGTTCCCCAATCCAAATCATGTTGGGCAGTGGTGCGAACAGCATTGTCAGGCCTCATGGAAGGATCCTTGAGCTCAGTTCCAGCTGGTTGAGAGTGTTGAACGAATTCAGCACATGGATTTAAGATTCCAGCTTTGTTGTTCTTCGCAGGAATAGTACGCAGATTCATCTCATCTCCCAAATCTGTGGCTCCAGGAACGATTCGAGGCTGTTGCTGTGTGGATTTCGCTGGTTCTTTGCCCACAAAGTGATTCAGATCCAGGGTTTTGTGGTTAGCAGCAGGATTCAGGAGCCTGGATCTTGGTTTTCTCGTATGAACATTACCCATCTCAGTTCTCAAATCTGGAAATTCATCACCATAATCCGTTTAGGTGATCGAATCAGTGGTTCTCATGGTTTCCATGACCCGATTAAACCCCAACAACAAGTGCAAATCAGATGGGAAGGGTTTGGAAAATGAAAATCAAAATCAGGAAAGAAAGGAAACAGGTTCGAAAATGGAGTGAAAATTCGTAGAGAGAGAAAGCTCTGGTAGAGAGAGAAAATTTGGGGTGGAAATGTTTAGCCATAATTATAACTAAATCGAAGAGTTTTATAAAAAAGAAAAAAAAAAGTTGAAGAGTTCTATTCCTGCTAAGTTCTGAGATGGGAGAAATAAGATTGTGTTGGTATGAATAAAATGGAACATTTCAAACAATAAAGTAGCACCCATATCGTCTTTGTTTCTGGCTGGAGTTCATGTCTTCCTGATAAAAGACGAGGCTTGATCTGCCTGACTTGAGGTGGCAGTCAAAGCGAGCAATGTGCTTCTTGTACTTTTGGACAATGGGCAGTGATCTAAGAAGCCCACGTCATAGCATCCCCCTTGCTAGCTTATTCTATTTAATGATTAAGATTCCTAAAGGCACCCCTAGTTAACAATACGATGAAGATACATACTGAGCTCCTTGGAAGCCTTTATAAAAGTTAGGGACATAAGGCATGTGTCTTTGTTTTTTTGTTGCTTAATTCTTTTTAAAATTTTTGAAGGAACAGGATGTGTCTATTGACTCTATTCATCTAAGCTACAGTAGACACTTTCTAAAGCTTATGTTAAGGTGCATCATTGCTCTACTGTATGAAATTGATTTTTTTTTTTTTGGGTAAATGATTATAGAACTTAATTTTCTTTGATGAAAAAGAAAATTACGGAAAACTGAAGAAAACTATAGGATCGTGTCAAGACAGAATTCAAAATTTATCTCAACAAATAAACCCTACAGAAATAGTAGTTTCTATCTTTATAATCCCTCACCAAAACATCATCGAGCTTAAAATGTTATTGATACGCTGGGGAAAACGTGTGTTTTATATACTCACTTATCAAACTCTGGTTTTTTTATTGCATTCTATTGCTGCTGGTGGTTACTGATAGATTCAAGTGTTGAATTTGATCTCTGTTCTGATTGGACATGCTGGCCAAGTTGTTCCATATACAGAGAAGTTGGTGGAATTTTTTCGGAAGGTATTTCCTGTGCCTTTATCACACGTGTCGTGCCCATGAATAAGAAACAGGAGACTTACTTTCTTTTACATGTACATCAGAAACTTATTTATTTTAAGTTTGTAACGTATCAATGCTGAACCCAGTTAGTGGGATAGAGGCTTGATTTCCGATTTCTTTGAATCTCAGAAGTACTATATAAGGTAGCAAACTATTAGTTGAATGAAGATCATTCTTGGAAGATGCCCAGTTTGCTCTTCCCAGTGGTAGCACCCCCGCCCTACCCCATCCCATACGCTGCAAATTTTTTAGAAAATACTTCCATTTTGTCAAATAATCTCTCAACTTCATTATGAAATGGTTTAAATCGTTGGATGAGAAGGGGAAAGGGTGATGTAGATGAGATTGATTAACTTGGACTAGCCGATAGGAGTAGATTGGCTTGGCATTTGGTGAAGGTATTGCATAGTGGGAGGCAACAGAGTGGGCAAACATTTGCAAGTTGCCCTTTTTTGATGCCTGTTGATGCTGATGTAATAGTTTATGACAAGTATTTCCGCGTAAATATTCAGCAGACCGAAGATTAAGATTCTCTAGAACAATGTTAGAAAATATTCTGATTTTGTTCTTCTCTGACAGATAAACTGTATATCCAGATTTTTTGGTTTCTGATGTATCCTTTTTTGATCTCACATTTATGATTTTGTCGTTGGACAAACCAACATTCATTAATATTGTTTTGGAAGATCTGGGAGGATTTATCTTCTGAAAGTATTCTTCAAATCCAGATCCTTGTTGCACTGAGGAGTTTTGTGATTTCTCTGGGTTGCCATTCCCCTGTCTGCTAGAATATGCTTTTGCCTATTTTGCGAAGAGGAATTGATGTTAATGGACCGGATGGGCTCAACCTTCTGGAGGATAGCCTGCTGGTTAGGCTATTAAATATTTACGTATCAAACGCTATATCTTTTCATCTATGTTCGAGGATAGCTGATGATATTCATTGTTTTGCAGTTGTGGGAGAACTCTTTCTTATGCCCCTTCTTTGGCGCCTCAACTGTCGGATTGTTTTCCTTACCTTGCGGAAATCATTGAACGAAGTTTTGATCACTTGAAGGTTAGGAATTTGTGTTTTATGATGTCTTTCTTTGTCATATTTGTATTGAAAAGTTCAAAGTAGTACTTCCTTTTTTAAGAAACTAAAAAAATGAAAAAGCAAAAAAAAAAAAAAAAAAAAAGACAAAAAAAAAAAAGAGACAAAAAGAACAAGTGGTAATTAACATCTGCTAGTTGTCATCAAAATAAAGTTTCAATTTGTCATAATCCTAGGACAGATTACTTCACCATCTCTTCAAGTGTGAACCTGGTTCTCTCTGCATCTTTTGTTTGTTACATATCTTCCAAGTGGTCCTAATTGGGGGGTTTCTAACCCTTGCCAACGTTTAGATCTGTTCCATCAATTTGTAAGTTCCTTAATTTATGCTAATTAAAAACTGACATGCCACATACCAAGTGCTAAACAATCATCACTACAATTGGGGTTATAGGACCCAAACACGTGACCTCATGACGTTACACCTGTTCGGCTAGATTGCTACCATGTCTAGAGACCTTTTATCAAAAGCTGAGGCATGTTAAAATGCCCACAATATTATTAGACACCATATTATTAGTATCTCATCCGGGTCTGCAATATTTTCATAACATTTTGGTTCTTTGTTCGATCGAGTAATTTGATGTGAGATCCTTTTATCGGAGAACAGTTAGTAGGGTGTCATTCGCTTACATTTCTACTTTTAGATTGTGTTTGTTGATTATGCATACTCATATAATGTACGTAATTGATCTCAAAGTGCAGATTGTAATTGAAATCATTGACAATTACATTGTTTTGGGTGGAGCTGAGTTCTTGAGCAGGCATGCTTCTATTGTCGCTAAAATGCTGGACATGATAGTGGGAAATGTAAATGACCCTGAACTACTTTCAATTCTACCAGTGATCGAGCTTCTAGTTCAGGTATTTTCTTTATTCGGGGGGCATTGTTATGTTACTTTCCCTAACACTTAATGGATGAACTGTTGAAGCTTATTTATCGGCATCCTTTACAGAAGCCTTCTCCTTAACTTTACATCTTCGCCTGCATTCTATGATAATATGAACTGGGTGGTTTTGGGGTTCCTTGCTGTATTATGATTATGACTGAAAGAATGTGAAAGGGGAAAGCTGCATGTTGTGTGTCTGAGCTAGCACCGTCAGTATAAAGCAAGGCTTAGTCATTCGCTTAAACTAGGATCAGTAATTATCCGAATTCTAAAACCATACTACATTCTTTTTCAGGGTTGTTAAAAAAAATCATAGAAAGAAGAGACCAGAAGAAATATAATGGCCTTATGTATATGCGTATTTCTTCATTGCTGAACTTTGACAGTTCCTGTGTGTGAAAGCTGCAAAAACAAACCTTTGATATCTGTCATGTAACTGATGTCTTGCTATCCTTCAGTGTTACCCGAAGGAAGTACCTCCATTGATTACAAGTACCCTTCAGGTGATAATATTTCTGATCCTCGTCTCTACTTGAATTCTTACCTGAATGCCATGGAAATGACTTCTTTATGACTAATGGATAACTTTTAGATATTGGTGGTATTATCTCTGAGTGGAGGTGAAGACCTTGATCCATCAAAGACAACTATAAAAGCCTCCTCAGCTGCCATATTAGCTAGGATTTTGGTGTTGAATACCAACTACCTAGCCGAATTGACATCAGAAGAATCAATGTTGTTGCTTCTACGAAATACGGGCATCCAGGTTAAGGACAACGTGCTTCTTTGTCTAGCAGACGTTTGGCTTGACAAGGTTAGAATTTACTAGCAGTTTTAGCTTCCTAAATGCTCTGAACTTTCACTTCACATCTAATGCCACACATTTTGTTCTTTGAGAGAAGGTAGTCAACTAGTCACATATGAACATCGGTATTATAATTTCCTAGGCTCTACTTGGAATTCATTCAACGGTACCTAAGTGCATCCTTATGATGGTCGACAATATGACATCAATTCAAAGGAGGACAATTGGGTTTGCGCTCTCAATCATTTTAACATTAAGGCTGCCACAAGTTCTCAATATGCTTGATCAGATTCTAAGGTAGTTCGACATCATGAACGGAAGGAATCTTCTTCTCTATTGGCTTCTGCTTGTTTCAGATGACTTTGTGCTGTTTCTTGTCAGTGTGTGCACCAGTGTCATACTAGGTGAAAGCGATTGCCAATCAGATGGAGAATCAAGGTAAAAGAAGTCGAAGCATTAGAAATTTGATCTGATCTGCTCTTCATTGAAGTCATTTTGGTGTCCCTGTACGTCAGTCGTGTTTTCCTTTCCCTGAATCCGCTGTTACTAATGATATACAATTTCTATCAGGCCTGAGACTGACGGTACCATTCCAAGTATAGAGTTGAGGAAGAGACAGGTAAGCTCTCCAGTTCCATATGTGAGATAGGAGCGAGAGGAGGAACCTAGTGTTGATGATTCTGCTGTCCTTTCTTGTAATCGCAGATCAAGCTTACTGATCAAATAAGGCAGATGTCATTGGAGAACTCTGTGAGAGAGAATCTTCAGACATGTGCTGCGCTCCATGGAGAGCCTTTTAATCTAGCGATAGGAAGAATGCATCCGACTGCATTCGCACAAACAAAGCAAGCACTTAATATATGACAGCTGAGAGGTCATGCTTTGTTTTGTAGCCAACTTGATTGTCAAGCTTCTCAAATATTCTTTGCCTCCGTCGGTTTTTAAACCATATTCAGAAACACGCTTGAGTTTGATAACCCCTTCAGGTAATGCATCCCTAGTTTCTGGTGTCAACTTCAGCACATACAAATTTTGGATCTTGTGCCGTGATGTTACTCCTGTCTATGATTTGGAAAAACCGCATTGTCCAGGTGTCTTAACACCCTGAGCGCAGGCCGATGGCGAGCTTGTTGGGTGTATATCTTTTTCTTAACTTTGTGAGTAATCTTCGATGTAAAACCATTGAGATTGTTACGTGGATGCAATTTTGATCGTATCTTGTGAAGGGAATTATGGAGTGATAATGGTGGGGGTGTTTTGGGTTCATGTTGTATATGTTGAGTGACAATGTTGCAACTGTGTAAACTTATATATGCAATCATTTTTTTGAAGTTATAGTTGCACGCTCGCACAGTAGAGTTGGGCACTATCGAGAAAAGCCATCTTAATCTTTCTTCTTGATGAACATGAACCATATGCTAATGACAATGCAGTTTCTGTATTTTTGCACCTAGAATGATTTCCATGACGAGAGTTCAAGAACTTTCAATCAACGATATGAAGGGATCGCATATTTTAATGTTTTCTTTTTCTTTTTTTTACTTTAACAAAGCCTCATCAGGTGGCGCATGATGAATTCTTAAGCAAATGCAAACATTACAAATAAGTTTTCATTCCAATTAAGCCCGAAAATTGGTAGTGGTGTATTGTTACAACATACAAGACCAACTCAAGCCAGCACAATACAAACAGACTGCTTTTCTTGTCGACCGGCTCAGAAAAATAATCATGACGATTTATCCTAGAAACCTAGTCAATCACAACAAAATTACATACAATCCTACAAGAATGAAAACAGAGCGAGCCAGCCAAAGCCTAAAATATAGATTAGATTATCACAAAATCACACTTCCTATACCAAAAGAGGAGCCAGTTGTCGGCTGAAGAGATCGCCAATAGCTCCGCGAACATCCATCTGGAAAACAGAATGAGCATATATCATACAACAAGATCTATGAATTATAGCAACTCAAATCACAAAACATGACACATCAACAGAAATACATGAAAGAAGCACAAGCTTACATTCACGAATTGTTTCGTACAACTACTTTCTATGACTAGGATCATTTTTGCTGTGCTTGCATTAATGAATTTGGACTAGCGGCATATTTGATTTGATAAACTAAAGGGTCGGCCTAATGAGTGTGGACTTGTTTCCTTAATCTCTTACTCGCAAGCTATAGGGCATAAGTATCAAATTATCGTGAAAGTGAATTGTGAGAGTTTGCAAACTAGGGTGTGCAGTAGAGCGCAAGAGAGTCCTGCTTCACTCACGTTCTCTTCTAAATTGTCATACTGCTAATCTTTACAGCCAGTGTTTGAAAATAGCAATACAGTATTCAACTGAAACTCATTGAATCAAATGCAAAACTTCATCATGGAAAAAGAGAGCAAGGAATCTGTGAAAGATTACCTGATCGCAGCATACGAGTTTGGTGACCAATGGATAGAACTCCTTCAGGTGCTTTCTAAATATATAGTTGTTCATAGAAGACATGCCTTTTATTACCTAACAGAAAAATAAGCTGACGAGTTAAAAATAGCGAGATGAACAAACTCATATCATCCACATTCATACGCAAAACAATAGAGGACACAAAAAGAATGGACTAGTTCATTCAGTACCTTAACAATAATAGGAGACCGCAACTCCACCACCCGATGAACCTCCATATTAGTTGACTCTCCCATAGTAGATTGAAATTCAGATGCCTCTTTCAGCACATGACTACAAAAAGTTACAAGTTTTTCTTCTGCGATTCGATCAAATTGCCTCTCCTGATCAGAGTGCTTGATGTTTGAGTGATTTTCGACAGAATTCTTGTCTGTATCTTGAGAAGCGTCTGTTCCTACTTGGTTCATGTTAGCACTATCAAGCATAGAAGTTGATTTGTGCAAGATTTCAAGGTATACGCAAGTCCCAGCAAATTCTTGCCGGAGAAGATTCAAGGGAGGCCTGCCAACAATGAACTAGAATTAGAAAAAGAGGTTTGCCACTCAAGTTCGGAATCCATACCCATTACCGTATATCATTGTGCCTACCTTTCAGTGGGACCATGGTGCATCCGCAGTCTAAGGTTGGTGTAGGAATTATAAGAAGCAGCAAATTCCAAAATTGACAAAGAAATCTCCATCACGGTGACCCGTTGATCAGTGTTAAGCTTTGGCCAATATTTTTTCTGTGAAGGATAGGGAAAAATGAGATTCTAACCAAGTGTCCTCAACAATAAGATTATAACTTATCTTATCGAACCAACTCTATCAAAAATTCAACTTTATGATAGAAAGAACGCCCGCTACGATATTTATCTTAACCGAAATAATCAACAAGAAAATCTGTAACATACCTGAATACTATCTACAGCCCCCAAAAGCAACAATTGGGTAATGCATTTGCCCCTAATGTTCCTCAGTAGCGGGCTTTCCACTTCCTCATTTGACTTGTTCTCCACATCATCGGGCAACTAGGGATTGAAAATATGACGTGACAGAAAGATTTTAAGAAGTAAAAACAGTGCTAGCATCGTACTATCACAGAGTTTCCAGTTTAATTAGTTCCTTCACCAAAGGTCATGTATAGAAGCAAATATATTCAATTCAAATACTCAAGAGTTTCCAGTTTAAATAGTCCCTTCACCAGAGGTGTCTATTTACATACTTAATTCAGCCAAAAAATAAAATAAAGTATGACCACTGGACCTAACTCTTGGGACAAAATTTCAACCATCTAAACCTCTTCCAAATTCTGACCACCTCTGGACGACATCCTCTTCAAAACAAACAGATCAATAATTGTGATATGCAAAAGGAGCCAGAGACAGACAAGTGTAAGATTTATAAAACAAAATGCACCACGTACTCCCGGAAGCCAGATTCCATAAAACCCTCTAAAATAGAACATAATATCCTCACCACCAATTTTGCTAAACATAATAGGTTTGATTCATCTCAAGTGCGTTAAAGCGGTTGATGGAAAAAAGCATAAAGACATCAATCAGTGAAAATAAACTTTCCAACAGCCATCAGGATTTGTGCATTACCTGTAATTGAGAATGTGAAGAAGTATCCACCTCATGATTCTTGGACTTAGATGAGTTTCTGAAAAATATATTATCCATCACATTTCCCATTATTCTTTGACCCATTGTTTGAGTACGTTGCAATTCTCCAGTTTCAGTGCGCTTCTGAGATCTGATAGATGGTGACACTGAACCTAGCGCAATACAATTTGTAGTCAGCGTCCATATATAATTTAACAATCTATGGTGTTCTATTCTCATTCCAAACACTTGGAATGGTGTGGAACAAACCTTCAGAAGTGTCTA